>JJRW01S0000076.1:123751-134230 GCA_001188405.1 Loxosceles reclusa
GAGTCCATGCCACGTCGAGTTGCTGCACTTCGCCGGGCGAAAGGAGGACCGACACGATATTAAGAGGTATCCCATGACTTTTGTCACTTCAGTGTATGTATGTATACATGTTTTTGTGCGTGTTGTAACGAGTGAACACTCATCTAGCTTTGTCCGGATCTCCAGTTCTTTACCGGAAGAAGAAGAACTCACGACCCCCCTAGACAGCGTCGTCCAACCTGAGATCCTCAACTTTCCATGCCGGTATTTAGACAATGCACTAATACCGAACGCCGGTCAGTTTAGCGTTATTAAGCAGTCACAGGTCGCTTACATTACACCTTATAACGCTTCATTTTGTTTTCTGTGCGTCGTTTTCATCATATTTAGCAGTATCTCCTGATAATGGAACTATGTTGCGTAATTCAGGTACTATATTATGGGCGACGGAACTCTTCCTTAGTTATAGGCTATTTTATGGCATCTGATTGTGTATATTCACTTATGTGTTTAAATGTTCTAACTTCTTTCTTTTTAGAGTTTGTCGAATCATCATGATTAATGGCAGGTTTATGACAATGAAACTCTGCTCCGTAATTAAGGTAACATGCGATAGAATTTTGTCCTGCAGTTATGTTTATTTTTCTATGACGAGGGTAGTCAGCTTCACTCCTATAGAACAGTTGTAATGTCCACCCACAAAGGACTTCGATATAGGCTACCCAGATAGTCGTCGGCGAAGCTTAAATGTGAAAACAGTCGCTCCTGAGCTGAACGCTCCGGGATCGAATCCCGGCGTCGACAACTTTTCTTTACAAATGGCGCCCGAACAAGGACTCACACTAGTGGCCAAGGACCCAACCGTTAGGTCCACCACTTTGAGGTCAGGTCGTTACCCTGACCTTTCTCCCAAATGGAGGATATAAAGTTCAACCCACAAAAGACTTCGAAAATAAGCTGTCCAAATACCTGTCGGCGTAGCTTAACCGGTAAAGCACTCGCTCCGGAGCTGAACGTTCCGGGTTCTAATCCAGCCTTCGAAAACTTTTCGTTACACGATTAATTGTTAACTAACGAGGGTAGTTCCGATAGCGGGTTTATCTCTTATATGACGACGGAAATGGCTTGGGCAATTTTATTGGTTTTGGAAGCGTTTTGTATCGTATTGTATAATTTCCATATTTTAGCATTTAATTGTGCACTGAATAGAAATGGGTAGGTAATGGTCTTTCGAAGGATCAAATGAAACAGTACCGCTGAGACTAACTGAAAATGTAGACAGATATTATTTCTAGACGAAAGTTTGCATACCTTGATGGATATAATTAAAAATATACAAATAGCGCGCCGTTCTGCACGTTTACGCTTATTTAGACCGATTACTTACGTAGGGATGCATTCTGAAAATTGTAAGATAATTAATGTTGGCCGCGTGAAGTGTAGACAAAGTACAAAGAGCAATACCAATGTGAAGCTAATTGTTTTATGGATATATAATCTTTGTGTGTATAACAAATGTGTTTCTAACAAGTACCTTTTTACTGAAAAGCATTAATTGGTCAATAAGGTAAAGATGTTCCTTTTGCTTGTTCTCCGCTTTTACTTGAGTAGTACAATGGCAAGGCCCCTATATCACGCAAAAAGCATGCTGCACAAATCGGCAAATGCTGCGAAGTGGGAAAGGCAGGCAAGAAACCTGTCATTCATTGAGAACCAGTCGAAATCTTGTCCGACGTGATACTTAATGGCCTCTAAGCATCATCGATCCTGTCTACGGCGCCATAATTGATAGGTGATTCACTGTTCATGCTTAACTCGCCATTGAAATGGCTATCACTATGGTTACTGGACCCTGACATAATTCCGCTGCTTGGCGTGTTAAAAACTGGGCCACTGACATTGAACTAAAAAGCGGGATATTTAGCTCAATCATATGTTTGGAGGTGACTGGCAGCTTCAATTCATGGAAAGCGGAATATAACAGCGAGCAAAGGACATTTTTTTTTCCTACACAAAGCGAGTTTCGGATGTTATTCCTGTCCATATTGTGAGATTTAAAAAGCAGAGAAAAAGAGTTCCTACGTCTGCTTCTTTAGAAGAATACGTTCATCGAAATTAAAAAGCTTACCGTCAAACCGTTATGGAAAGCAATACGCAGCAGGCAGATAGCTAAAGACAAATACAGGGTATATCGTTAAGTCCATAAACACTGAAATAACGTTTGAACGCAGAAAGCTAGAGTTGTGGAAGTAATGTCTACCTATAATAAAGTAACTATGTTCTCTCAAGGAAAACTGACTGCAGCGCTCTAGAGGCGAATTTCGGAAGTTGGCTGTCCTATAGCGAAAACTATCAGAGATAGCAAAAATGTCAACAGCAAAAGACTAAAACGGCACAGATTTAGCATAAAATGACGCTCTACATACACCAATAACTTAATTAGAAGCCCGGAAAATGCAGATCCGTCAATATCCGATCATCGGCAAAATTCGTCACTAATCGCTTGCAGAAGTGTACTATTTTATGGAGGATGAAATTTGCTCATACAACTAACATGTGTCAGTAACGTACAATTTATTTTAATAAGACATTCGTACAGAAGTAGGGCATTAGGAGGAAGAGGAATACAAAACAATCTTTAAGAATTGTAGTGTATGGTTTCAGCATGACGACGCTTTTCAACATCAGCTGGAATCCGTGAGAGGCTCCTTTTCGGAAATTTTTGGGAACGAGATCATTGTTTATGAAGATAATGTAGAGTTCCCCCTCTGAGGTCACCTCATCTAACTCCTTTGGACTTCTTGAGGGGTTACGTGAAAGACTGGGTGTACAGGTCGCCATCGCGCAATGTTAACGATATGCGAACCGGTATTATCCAAGCATTCAGAACCGTAAAACCTGTAATACTGTACAACGAGTACTATGATGTTTTAGCTCGAATACAAATGTGTATTCCTGACGATGGTGGACATTTCGAACAAACTTAACTACTGTACGTTTAATTTTTGACATTTCATAGTTCTACAGTATTGTTTTATGTTTTTCTTGTACATAATGTCGTGCTTCTCTAAGAATTTCTCAATATTCAAACTGTAAATTGCTGACACATGGTAGTTGCATTAGTAAATTTTCGTACTCCCACACGCGATTAATCACGTATTTACGCAAGTGACAGAATAGCGAGGAATCTGCATTTCAGATCTTCTAATAAAGTTGCTGGTGTATGTCGAATGTCATTTCATACTAAATAGGTGACGTTTTACACTTTGCTATTGGCTTTTTTTCGCTATCTCTCATAGTTTTCGCGATAGGATAGCCAATTTTTAAAAATCGCCTCTAGGAGCGTGTAATGCCCACCCGCAAAAGACTTTAAAATAAGCACAGAAATCCTCTGTCGGCGTAGCTTAACTGGTTAAAGCGGAGAAGAACGTTCCGGGTTCGATTCCCGGCGTCGACATGAAGTAAAGTCGTTCTTTACAAGCGCTGCAATCATTTTTCTTTGATAGAGCATAGTCACTTTATGATAGGTAGACATTATGTCCAAAACTCTAGCTTTCTGCGTTCAAACGTAATTTCGATGTTTAAGGACTTTACCATGGACCCTGTGCACGAAAATTAAAAAACGGAAATAGGACAAAAAGCAAAATAAATAACATAAAATAAAGGACAGAAAGCACGTGTGTTTGTTCTCTTTGTTTCTCGACGTTTTCTGAAGTGACATCTTCGTGGTGCAAGACTTCCCAAAGAACTTTATATTAGCTGCTTTAGATAGAAGATTTTCTTTGTTTATACACACACATTCGCGTTGTTTCAAAGTATGTAAAAGAAAATCTAACCGGAGTTGATTATCAAAATTCCAGTTAGTTAAACTAACTTGCAGTTAGTTGCTTCTATTTTAAAATTGCTTTCTAATAATACAAGCACACATGTTAACAAAAAAAAATTCGACAAAAATTATATTTCGCTTGGCATTTGAAATAGTGCAAATGATGGTATATAAGTTTTTATTAGACACACTAGATGATACTTGTGCAAGTGCATAAAATGCCACTCCTAAGGAATAAAGTGTTTCTTAATGCAAAAATTAATAAGTGTTTAATTAAGCATAAAAAATACGAATTCAAAATGTTTGGCATAACTGCTGTTTCTCACGAACTAATAAATGCACGTGGTACGATGTAGTGACCTAAGTAAGAGTATTTCAACGAGGTATTTAGTTTAGACATCAAACGCAACCAAACTAATTTACGCTACGTTTTGATGGAAATGTTTAGTAATTGTGCAAATGCACTGCATAAATATCAAATGCTAGGATATTTTCATCGATAAGGATAGTGAACATGTACGATGCAAGTAGTCGGCGTGATTTTGACAATAAATTGATGTAAATAGAAAAACCAAAGCTTTCTTGCCCTAGTATCCTAAAGTTTAAAGACGTTTAACTGTGCCGAGAATTTGCCTTACAATAAGACAACAATACTAAATTATATCGCCGGATCTCGCCTTTGATCATCTACCTTCGACTTCAGTGTTTGTCAAGTTTCCAGCATGACAGATTTCACCCTCAACCTCTGTCAAGATCTCTAGGTCTCCAGTTGATACAAAAACAACAAAAAGACTAGAACTCAGAATCTTCAGCTTCGGAAGCAATTGTTTGACCATTATGCTAAGATGCAGGTAGGCAATGTTGAATAATTTAGGATTCTTAACCTGCATCTGAGCCATTCCACCTCTACGCCGTAGCTGGCCATATTTAACCCAATTTAAGGTGACACATGCCTGGGCGTTGTCACCCAAAACTTAACAAATTTCCCCATATTGCGCAAAATCCTATTTTGCTATTCTCTTCTGAAAACTACAACAAAAGACGTTGATTCGGCTTCTCACACATATTTAAGAACGGCATCGCACATCAACAACGGAGAGGAAGAGAAAGAAGCAGTGACGCGGAGAACTTGATGCAAGAACAGATGTTGGACTGTATTTTCCCAAAATTACCTTCTCTCTAATTTTAGCGTAAAATAACAAAATTGATTTCGTGCATTTCAAGGAACAACTAGGGTGGTTTAAGGCAAGTTATATTTGAAGCTTCATAAGACAACCATATTCTGACGTTCTATAAAAACTATATGTGAATCGGCTAAATAAAGCCCACATTCTATTTATCTGAAAAGCATCTGTTTCATTAACTTAGTTAAGTATTGTTTCAAAGCTCATGCTCCTGTGCGAAAGTTTTTTTTGCCACTTTTCTGCTTCTTAAGTGATAAATTTTTCGAGGGAAATATTATTAAGAGAATACAGGACGTGGCGTCGCACCATCTAGCTGTTTCATCTTCGTAAACAGTTGTACCATAGCACCAGAAGGCCGGCAATACTGGATTCTCTTACTATTGAACTGAAGGCAGGAATTGTTTACCAAGTCCACTTTGAATTTAGCAATCGACTGTAACCGCAAGATAAGAAAATCCGAGACAAACAGAGGATTTTTCCCATTCGGGTAAATTAATGTCAACTTCTGCTTATTGTGTAGTGAACTTTTATTTTCCTGCCGCTTCGTACTTGTGGCGGTCACTAATAACATGGAGCACTGGACTTATCACACCAAAGGTACTGCAATTTATTTGCAATCACAGTCAGTACTAATTTTTCTTTTGTTCCAACAAGAAAAGGTTCGGAGGTCTGCAATGGCAGCAGTTTAACGTGCTTAGTATGCGTAATACTAATAGGAATCTCTTTAAGGTTGTAGCTAAGACATTCTTTTAGCGTTTTCCAGATCTCAGAATTGAGTGCATCTAGCTGTCCTCTGCTTATATCCGCTACGTTTTCTAGGAAGCGGCACATTTAGTAATTCATAACTCCACTAGGCTGCGTATATGCCAATAAAATTAACACTAACTAAAGCATAATGACTGATTACTATTTTCAAGTGCTTGCGCCATTTTAACTCTGCTGTGGCAAGGTATGCTGAAGTGTGTTAAAAAAAACATAATTGCCATGACCAAGGATCGAAAAGATGCCTCTTGATCATCAGAAAATATCAGCGCACTGGTTTTGCTTATGGTAGGTTGTATATGTAGTTATTGTTACAGCATATGAACCTGATCTAGAATTGCATAACGTGTATAATCTTTAGTATTGTGCGCCTGGCTTTGGTTTTGATCCAATGGTAGTCCGACGGTGCGTTGTTCTCTCGCAGAAAGCTCAATGTCCAATACAATTGGCCCTCAGCAGAGGTATGATTTGCTTAATCGTGACTGTCACTCTCTTCCACTATCATCGCTATCATCTCTGATATCAGCTGACAACGCCTCGCGCTGGTTGAGTGAGACAAAACATTAACATGTGGGGCAGGCATTGCAGTGACGTTTTTGCGCCCGTGGATTTGATTGTGTGGTCAGACAGAGCAGTAGTTTTAGATACATTCGGAGACAACTAGGTAGATTCGTTGGCCGTATTTGATATTGTCTGCAGAAGAGTCATTTGAGTAACAGCACTTACACACTAATGCCAGTTCAGAACCACAGTGCATGTTAACCAGAAGTTTCACAGTGGTCATCGCCCTGTAAAAGGCAGAGGCAGGGATACTGGGTAATGCTTGATTTGACCATCGAGCCTACAGATACATGTCGCAGAGTGTCATTAACAGTGTGTAGCCAAACAACATGCAACAAGCCAAACTGTGAGATAATTAACATTATACAAGAAACAGAAATGATGCTAAAATGCATTTTTGATAAACGTATGTGTGTAGAAAATGCGTTGTGCAAAAAAGTGAAAAGATCTTCTACAAAGACTTTCTACAAAAACATTCACCGTGGATGCAATTCAAAGCAACTATAAGAAAGTGTTATAAAGTGCTCTTTGCCCACGCCATATCATTGCGAGTCTAACTGTTTCAGTTGTGCAATTTAATATATATGAAGTGAAAACTGACCAGATGAATACTCACCGGGGCTATGGGGGACACTTCCTTGCGAAACTGCAGCAAAGAAACTCATTATTATTACAAAATATTTCACAGGAAGTCAAAAGACGTCATTTAAAAGAGACAACGCTACAAATCACACATTAAGACTTCAAGAAAATTCTAGAGAGCAGTTTTAATGAGCGAACGGCTATAGATTTACAAAGGAAACTGTTCTAAGTGAGGTAAACGCATAAGGAAGCTGTGAGGAACCGTGTAAGAGCGGGAATTCGTACGGAGAGAGAATGATGTAATTAATGTGGAAAAGGTAGGAGTGTTGTTCTCCAATCTCAACGGTAACGAAATGTGAAAGCAGATCCCGCCCACCCGTTTTCTACTGTGAACGGTGCAAAATAAAGTCCTTTTCTTACATTACTAAGCTACTCATTTGAATAATTGGAAGATGTTCGTGATAAAACAGAAAGACATACTTTGATATATATATATATATTATATCGATAGGTAGATAGATAGATATGCATGTATGTAATATATATATAGAGAGAGCGCGAGTGAGAGAGAGAAATTTTCAATTAAGGTTTATTATGCAAATGACAAAGTAAGAATATTAAGCACGCTGCTTGGTAATACGGGTATGACGAGGTATATTTAAATATCGGCATGTAGGTAACGATGAATTATGGAAGCCAATTAGCGAAACGCTACTGTGCTTGGTGCCCAAAACGCATGTAAATAAATATGTTATCAAAGTCGATGATAATAAAACATAATCTGCTTATCTATATTCGAAGTTCGCAGCCTGACATCATATTATAATTTGTCGTACAAGTGTGTTCAAGAAAAACATCTCGAGAAGAATATTTCGCTGGCCAAAATTAACTATTGTATTATCAATTGTTGCATTGTCAGCTGGAAATAGAGAGGAATTTTCGTAAATAATTCCAGTTTCGCTATGTTGTCCAAGTATAATCTAAGTTAAGATTCTTGCGATTAATGGTGGACCATTAAGTACTTTGCAAAAACACCAATAAGCCCTACCGAGGGATTTTTCTTGGGTTTTTCCAACAACTACAAACGTTTTCGACAAAAAATGCAATATGTGTATTGAAATAAAGAAAAAAGATAACATTCGAAGAAATTTGGTAAAATATTTTTTATTAGTCTCTGGTAAAGATTATGCAAAACACATGCAACGTGAATTATTCTTTATAACAGACTATTTAACATGCCTGCAAGAAACCAAGCAGAAGTTGTCAGAAAACCTAAAGCATATCTGGAGCTGTTAATTGGAAGCTACGATTGTAGTAACATAAACTCGAAAAACTGCGATTAAGCATCAGAAATTCGAAAAGCTGCGAATATATGATAGTATAAGAAACTCCAAAACGAGTTTGGGAAACTGTGGTGTTCTCAGCAAAGTGAAAAACGAAAACCTGAAAGTTGAAGATTATGGCAATTGGGGATAAGTGCCTGTTAAGCACATGGATGCCTCAGATAGAGGCATTGTAAAGAAACGTACTTAGATCCATACGATGTCCTGGCAGACATCCGTATATTGTACATTATTCTCTCTGTCTTCTCAAAGGAAATATAGATTTTTACAGTGCATTTATGCACATAGTGCATCACTGACAGACCAGCAGTTGTAGATCGTCTGTAGTTTTAACACTGATTCATAGTGCGCTTTTACTTCAGGAAACTCCGATTATCTTATATCTTATCTCAGGCAAAATAGTCTTTATTATATGTAAAAGGGGATAATTCTGATGGGTGATTAAGCGTTATGGCATTGACAGACATAATGTTGGGTGACTGTCGACTACTCATTGTACTTCAAGGTAACCTGATTGTTAAGATGTAGAGAAATAAATCATTGAGCCCTTCATTTTTAAAGAAGTGGTGCTTGGCACGAGTTTCTTTCGCGTTAAGATGAGAAACCCCGACGAATATATCCACAGCATACCTTTATCTGTCATGGTAGCCTACTCTTCCATCTCCTCTCGGAGTTTACGGTAAAAGACCGATGGTAAAATATATAACAAGAATTACTTGTTCAATTAATTGGTTTTTCTCGTTCTGTGCATTGGTTGCAACCTCATACTGAGCGGGTATGACCTGGCAGCTGAGCATCCAGGTCTTCCCATCATTTGTTCTCTTTGGTTTTCAGTGTTCCTTTAGTTATGAACAACCACACATGCGTAGCAAGCAATAATTGATATCAGCATGAATTCGAAACAGCAGTGTTCCAAATGTTTGGCTCAAAGAACAAGATACTTCTTTACGTGGTATATAAAACGTTTTCATCAGGCTGCTAACATTTGGGTCAACGAAATATGTTATCTTTCGATTTCGTAGCACTTCTGCTCCTTGGTAGGAAAAGGCACACCAGCATATATGCGTCTATTTTCTTTTCTTAGTACCAAAATCGCAATTTCCTGCCAAAATGAAAATTTAGTTCTATGTGAACATCAAAATAGGAAACAGAAGCAACAAGCAAAGGGATAGTTCTAACCTTGAACGGCTGAACGTACCCTTGGTATTTCAGTCATCGGTATTCTGGCATTTGGTGTGTAATTTTAAATATATGCTCATTTCACACCATATAACAAGAAAGCCTAAAGCTACACCCTAGAAAGGAAAATTGAATGATTTAAGAAATTGAACAACTCTGTTACTTTAAGTTTGTGGCTGTTGTCACTTTTACATCAGTTTGAAAATAATTCACTCTAAGAACTGTTTTGTATTCACGTTGACGTAAAATATTCACTTCAGACGTGTTGAAAATCGATTGCACGAATGTTTACACGTAAATCAAAAATAAGGTTACAACTTTGAGGTCATGCAAACGTCGTTTCTTTTACACTTACATGTATTGCCTAGGATTCATAGGAGGCCTATAGTTATCCGCAAATATTTCTGGTACTCATGACAGAGAATATTAGCATTGTCTTCAAATATTTCATTTGAATAATAAAGAGGCCACTGCCAAAAGGGCGACATCCACCATGAGAAAGATGCTCATTCAATAGGAGGATGGAGGCAACATTCGCCTGGTTCTTCTGACCGCTTCCAACAGTCAAAATAAGGGGATACCCCAAGTTCGTTTGGAACAAAGAAGTCAGCTCCTGAAGTTTCCGTAAAGACGGAAGAACTTCAATGCTGGTCCTCTGGAAAAAGTAAAGCACTTACCTTTTCAAGAGCAACGCTGAGTGGGCAACACAAGCCAATTTTCTTATAATCCTTTGAATATGCATGGTTCTTACGCGTTTGCATTATACAGTAGTATTGAAGTTCGTGTAATTTGAAGCAGGAAGGCGATGACCATTGTTTACCATGGTAAAACAAACGCATTCGCTTTGTCTGGGCTGACTTTTTTTAAATGTTCCATAAAGCAAAATGCATTCCAAGACGTTATAAAGTTCCCGAGCATTCTGTATATACCAATGATGGTTTTACAAATCTTAATTATGCCTAGTGATAGACAATTCGACAGTTACAATGCTCATACTTTCAGTTTGATTTTGAGTGGCAGGTTTACAATTTCCTAATCAAGTTCGGCATTCAAAAATCACTCG
>JJRW01S0000084.1:109123-121075 GCA_001188405.1 Loxosceles reclusa
CAAAAGAAACACTATTTGCTAAAGTGTTTCTATGTACTGCAACACTTGGCACTTGGTTTATGTAACAGCAATTTAATTCAAAATAACTTTAAATTAACAACTTTTTATAACACCTCAAAGTACTAAATGCAGTACGAAATGCTTACTTAGAGTAATTGTCAAACTGCTCTATTCAAATATTTAGTCAATTTTAACGTTTTCTTTTTAAAACGTTTAAGTTTTATTTTAACGTTATCATTTGCCCTTTTCCGTCTTAATTTAATGTAAGCTTACTTATCTGAAGCAGTTGAACCAATTATTTCTCAGATAAGACTGAGTTGACTTCGACGGCTTCGTCGGTAGTATATTTCAACTATGTCCGTACTGGACTCGTAAATTGGCACTTCTTCGTGCTTAAGTTGATTATAGACTTTAATAAAAGGCTCGATTCGAATTTAAGCAGCAAAACGGCTTCAGTTTAGGCCAGAAGTTCTTATTTTTGAGAGAGACAATTCAACAATTTATATCTTTGTTGTGCCAGTCGTTTGACGTGGAGTTATTTCTAATTCTGGTTCTTTCTCGCCGAGGCGTATGGTCAAGTTAGCTTATGACTCGTTTCCGGTAGTTTCCGGTGAGTTGAAATTAACGTCTTATGTAAAAAAAGGTTCCGCCTTATCACACAAGTGTTATGCAAAAGAGGTACGGTTGCAGCGCACTCGTACAACAAAATGTAATTCAGCATACTGTAAAGAAAATCGTTACTGTTTGTCGACGCCGGGACTTGAACCCGGAACGTTCTACTCCGGAGAGCCGCTTTAACCAGTTAAGCTACGCCGACTCTTGTCTATCCAAGCTTATTTTTAAGTATTTTGTGGGTGGGCATTACAATACATATTGCTAAATAGTTTAAGTCAAACAACAATCTGCACTAAAGTGGGGGAAGGGTTCTTAATGCATTTGCAACTTATCAGTCATACCTTAAAAAGGCATTTAGATGAATCAGTGCAATGAAGGGCCATTGAAAAAATGAAAACAGGCCAATGACAAGTTGCGATGTCTTGATGATTAATTTTCAACGTTATGTGATTAGTTGCTTGCAGGAGCGACTTCAAAGTGCAGGAAACATTGTTCGAGCATCTGGGCAATAATTTTTCAGGTTTAACTTAGCTCCTGATAGCATGCATTTTATCTATGAGTTCCACAAGAAACAAAAGCAGTTAAGCGTGTCAACTACCACCACAGCTCTCCCAAGCTGCTGGAAGAAATGTTTCTCAACGTACTGCTTACAGAGAGCTTGTTAAAAGTGGGCTCTATGAAACACCTAGCTGAGCTGTATGTGTCGCGCTAAGCCCATCCCACAGAAGAACACGTTTACTATGTTCTTGGCAAGGGGGTTCGTGTTCTCTTCAGCGATGAAAAGTTCAGATACAGCTGGAAAAGTGATTCGCAAACTTATATGTAGATAATGTCAGAAAAGATATATCACTGCAGTTACCCATCAAAAGAATCGATACAGCCATGGTAGAATTATGGTTTGGGGTGGATCATGCATCAATTTGCAGAACTCCAATCAAATCAATAAGACTTCAGAGACAAGGTATGACTGCTAGGCAACAGACACGATTTTTGACCCTGAAGTCTATCGTTTTCGAAGTGCATAGGACCAAAATGTTTGTTCAGTTCAATGTCTTACAAGGCTTTATAAGTAACGGGTTATCTTGAAACTAAAACATAATCACATGCCTTGGCTAACATGTTTTCCAGACCTTAACCTATGGAACACATTTGTGATTCTGCAGTTTGAAGGGTAGCTGTTCGATCCCTCCACCAAAAACTCTCCAAGAATTCCGAAATACAGCACACAAGTAAGGAACATTTCCTTAGGATCACAATGCCATTTCCAGCATGCACAATCTCTGTGAACCAGGTATAGCTACTAATGGTGTCCAAACGCTGTATTAGAGCAGAAATTACGCAAATGCAGTTTTATTGGTGCATTTTCCATAAATGCGAAAATATTACTTTTGTACTGAAATACATGAAAATATGATAACCTTTTTGTTTTTATCCCTTTCATTCTGTGCTTCCAGTTGAAATATAATACTATGCATTCATTACATGTATATGTTGATTCCGTGTTTCGCCATATTCTTTTATATGATACTTTACATTTGGACAGGTGTGTTGTAGAGGTATAGAAAACTATACGTTTGTAAATGTTGCTATTATTGATGAGGAGGCAGGGACAATCGACCAAACTTTAGAGGCAGTTTTAGCAAACATCCAGCATCCAGTAGATCAGTTTACAGCAGACAATGTTTAAATACGTCATGGTGATTTTTAATACCCAAGCAGATTTTTCAAAAGTAAGCAACAGAAGTACGCAACAAGAAGGTTTTTCCCTGAATTTCTCATGACTCTTAATTACTACATTTCCTATATCATTGCTATTTTCCGTAAGATTTAAATAGTATTTTATATAATAAGAACTCTAGTTTAGCACAAATACTTTTGATGGAAGATGAATATGATAATCATATTGTCAAATGATGTGAATATGATAGAGTCATTTAATATTGTGGCATTTCTTCGTTTGGTTTTACTTTTAATATTCTTTAGGGATTTATAATATAACCATCTTTTTGTTTTCGCTAATTTGCAATACATTTAATCTCTAAATTTTGAAACACCTTGTAAAGAAAAGTTGTCGACGCCGGGATTCGAACCCGGAACGTTTAGCTCCGGTAAAACCGCTTTACCATTTACGCTACGTCGTCGCTATCTGGGAAGTTTATTTTTGAAGTCTTTCATGGGTGTACATAAGAATCTGTTCCCTGAAATATACATTCAAAGCGTGTTATCGTATTCATTATTGCTCTCATTTTTTCCTATGCCATGGCTAAAAGAGTTTCATTGATGAAAAGTGATGACGCGGGTAAGTCGATTTACATTCTATTCTAGGTTTTACGAAAGTAGTCGCTATGCGACGTAATCGACGAGTTGCGTGCCTCTAGCTTTTTATTTCACCCGAAGGGCTAGTTCATAGTGGAGTTGAATACATGGCCCGTAGAACTCAGATGACTGACGAGTTACCTTTACAGATGAGTCACGATTTATCTTAAATAGTGATTCCCCCGATCTTTTATCTGCCGAGAACCAGGCAGTCGCAATAGACTACAAGTATTTGTGAAACGTTGAGTTTTCATTGCATGGTGGTGTGTTTGTTTCGGTTCGGTGAGCATCATGATAAAGATTCACACAGACCACGAGAGAGATCATAAGACCGCAAAGCAAGATCTTTGCAAGAGGTCATGGCAAGAAGAGTCCTATAGTTTTTCGGAAAGATTCCTTGAATGGCCAGAGACACGGTTAAATTCTGAAACTGTATGTTTGGTGTTTTCAGGAAAGATTAGGACATGCTTTCGTTTTTTTTTTTTCCTAATGAGCTATAATGTCAGATCAAATCCAGATATGTGGTGGAAAATTATCTTGCATGTAAAAATATTGATCAAATGGATTGGCTACAAAGCTCGTGGCACTTGAATCCTATTGTGTATATGTGAGATTAGGACGCCAAACTTCAACACGCCAGCCTCTTCCCAGGAGTTCCTCTTAGAGGAGAATCTGTTAATTCCATAAGCATTACTTACCGATGGCTAGACGTTGTGAGGTGCTATATTTTGACCATGATCGCATTCGTGATGTTTGAGAAATTTTAGGTTCACATTATCGAGGATTTGTTTTTGGGGTGGTTACAAGTAGCGAAGGATTTAAATCCCGCGTTAAAGGAATCGCTATCCCCTTGACCGATTCTGACAAAATTTAATTCCTGAGCTATCTGTCAATGGCAGACCTTCTGGAATATATATATACATACACACACACACACACACATATATATATATATATATACTTTTATGCTGTGACAGAGACTACCCTCACATTCATCTTCTTTGCAGTTGAAAGATCTTTTGATGAAACGCACATTTTTGCATGTATATTGTAAAGAAAATTGTCGACGCCCAGATTTGAATCCGGAACGTTCAGCTCCGAAAAAACTTTTTTTACCGGTTAAGCTACGCCGACAGGGTAACTGGGTAGCTTATTTTGAAGTAATTTATGGGTGGACATTACATCCTTCCCCATTTGAAAGAGAGGTCAGGGTAACGACCTGAACTCGAGAGGTGGACCAAACGGTTGGGTCCTTGTTCGGGAGCCATTTTGTAAAGAAAATTTGTTGACGCCGGGATTCGAACGCGGAAAGCTTCGGAGAAACCGCTTTACTATTTAAACTACGCCGACGAGATAACTGAGTAGAGTATGTTGTAGTCATTTATGGGTGGAAATTACAACATAATCACACTAAATGCAGTAGTGGTGCAATATTGTATTGTGTCGTGCGTTTACAAGTGTTTGACATATCTCAGTAGGCCTTTATTGAAGTTGAAGAATTTTAAAGACATCGGTGTAGGAATATTGTGTCCTTAAAATCAAAAGACTAGCAGCAATGAAGTCTGTGAATAAACTTTTACAATGTAATTTAGCAGTATTAAATGCAAACTTTCTATGCGCACATTTTCACGCGTGTGCAGATCTAAGGATATTTACGCAAATTTATGTTTGAATAACTCTTTTATGCCAGGTTTTGTTATCCCGGGTGGTGGTGGCGGCATCAAGCCACACACCAATTTTTACAGCCAAGCTCATATTAGCCAGCACAGTTTATAAATCCCGCATTGTTGTTTTGGATGTACCTTACATTCGAGTTCTATCCTGTATAACAGCGGCCCTCAAGAAGCACTTCTCTTGATCGCATTGTACGTTCACGGTGGCCGCACTGAATATAAAACCAACGTGTGAAATATCAGTACAAAAGTAATAAACACATTAAACATTGAACATGATTAAAGAACTTTCAGTTATTTTTAAGTTTATAACGGAAATAAACATAAATCACGTTGGTTTGAAAAAAGCATATTTTCATACACATATGAGTTAGTGAGTAAAGTATGAGTGAGTGTATGTGTCAAGAAAATAAAGTTAGCATGCCATATAATAACTTTTGTATTGCAAACGATAGCGAAATTGTGAAGACATGAGAGTTAAAAGATAAATAATTACGAATGTGGGAACAAAAACAAATTTCAAATTAAAGAATTTCGGTCCTAAATTGGTAACACAATAGCGATCGTGTAAACCTAGCGTGAACACACGATGCAATACAAGTTCAACGTGAGTTTCTTATGTGCATCAATGGTGACATCTGTGAAATGAATGTGAACTTCAGTGTGAACTACTAGTCTCCTGAAAAGGTGTCAGTGAGTAAAATTATTGATGAATATAAAAGTTTAAAAAGAAAATTGAGACCGCAGTTCAGAACAACTGTTGGACAAAAGAGCTTTTGGAATATCAAATGAAATAAAACATTCGAATACTTAGAAAATGTTAAACATAGCAAAGATCAATCCCGCAACAAAGAATATTGTAACAAAGGACCAATATTGCAACAAAGAAAAATACAGAGCTCGAATCTATCTTTTGTGAAAAAAAATTAATTGTACTGTCCCAAAAAAATATTGACAACTTAGTTTCTCCTTTTCTCAATTCAAATTTTGGGAACGTTGCTCCGAACTGTTTGGATAGATAGATATTGTTTCGAATTGTTTGGAAACAGGCATGTTTTCTGTTAGTGTTTCAAGCAACTCTGGTTTCAAGGAGAAACAACTCGGCGCAATCTGCTGCTGCAACTCCCTCAAACTGCAAGGATCCCTCAAAGGTTTTCCATCATGTTCAGATTGGAACTTAGGGTTGGCCGCTCCATAACGTTCACTTGGTTTTGTCTGAACCACTCTTTGCCAATATAGATGTTGTAAAGAATGACTTTACTGTTTGTCGACGCCGGGGATCGAACCCGGAACGTTCTACTCCGGAGAGCCGCTTTAACCAGTTCAGCTACGTCGACTCTTGACTATCCAAGCTTATTTTTAAGTCTTTTGTGGGTGGGCATTACACCCTCCCCCACTTGAAAGAGAGGTCAGGATATCGACCTGACCTCGAGTGGTGGACCTAACGGTTGGGTCCTTGGCCACTAATGTGAGTCGCTAAGTTCGGGCGCCATTTGTAAAGAATGACTTTACTGTTTGTCGACGCCGGGGATCGAACCCGGGACGTTCTACTCCGGAGAGCCGCTTTAACCAGTTAAGCTACGTCGACTCTTGACTATCCAAGCTTATTTTTAAGTCTTTTGTGGGTGGGCATTACAATGTATGCATTATCCTGCTGCAACATCCAGTTTGCACTCCTTGAGTAGTTCTACCAGGCAGTAAAAAGTTTCAACCACACCGTAGTAGTCTTCTTACCCCTGACCACCATTCAGGAAGGCGACAAGTTCAATCATCACTGAACGCTCCCCGTATCATAAGTGAACTTCCTCCTTGTTTCTAGTATAATTTGCAATCCTTGTGCGAAATATAATATAAACATTATTAGAAGACAACGGTATAGTATAAGTAAAAGCCGTTTTAACACATGTAAGGTCGGCCTTGACGTGTGCAGTGGCATTGTGTTCTAATAATGTTTAACTCCTCCTTGCTGCCAATCAGTAATATTGTCAACCATCAGAGCAATCGAGGATGAACATTGTTTCATCATTGAAAGTACCGTTAACCATTCGTCCTTCCAATGCATGTACGTCTTGGCCCACTGAAAGGGCATTTGCCTGTGGTGTGGTTTCAGCATTGGTCTGAGGTGCAGTTTACTGTGTTTGAGAAACCGCCTGATCTGTAAACGACGTTGAACAGTAGACCTTGACACCGGGATGTCTCTAGCATGAACAATTTTGATAAAAAACATGTTTTGGTATGAAACAGCTCGCATAATTTGTGTCTCTTTTACCGCCGAGATGTCTTTTACTTATTTATTTATTTTTTTCGGGGAGGGGGGATCGTCCTGTGCGTTTCATTGCAACAGTATTTGTGCACATTTGACTAGGACTTCGTAGATGCCGCAAATAATGCTTCGTTTTATTTTCTGAGAAATCACCGAAACTTTCTACCTTCAAACGCCAAACTTCCGCGACTTCGCTTTGATAGAATTACACATGACGAAAAACGAAAAACTTGGAGACAGCTGTCGTTTCATATTTCTCAATGATTACGTCACACGCCGGCAGTATTAAATATGTAGATTTTTCTTGATTAGACCCTCAGAAAATGCGACTTTTCTGGTTGTCCATATACTTTTGAAGACAGTGATTTTTGTTCCTTGTAAATTTTTTCCACTTTAATAAACGTAACAATAATTTTACATCTTCTGCCTTTATTGTTATATTACGATTTAACAGTGTATTTCACACGTTTGTTTGTTTTAGTAGCATTACGTCTACCAAAACGTTATCTACCAAATGTTATCTAAACAAAATGCTTGTCCACATACTTTTGAGATGTGCTTCACGTCTATAGCTCCGTTGCTATTACAACGATTATCAAATCTTCATAAAACGAGATGGCATACATACCATATATGTAAGAGACTGTGAGAGATTTTGCTGTGTGTTTTCAACAATAGCTTAATGGCAGCATTAGCCGCCGATTCTCTGGTTTATGGTGTTTTCTTTGTTGGCGTTTTACTTTCGCCCTCTAAGCTTCTTTTGATCTCGCTTTGATGATTTAAGGGAAATGTTTATTTTTTCATCATTCTGCAACCCCTCCCGACGAGTTCAGGAGTCTGGTGCAAGGAAAGTCGGTTCACAAATTGCACAAAGAGAACTTTTCTTCGCAGCATTAAGAACGAGATCTTACCCTTAACGAGGAACGCATTGCTTTAGAAATTTTTTTCCCCTTTTCCGTTGTTCCCTTGCCGTTTCACCCGAGTTGCGGTTCCCTTTAAAGTTGTTCTCTTTTGCAAATTAATGAGATTAGTGTCCAATGAATTATGCAACGAGGTGTATCGTTTCATTTCTCTCTCGCGCGTAAGAAAGAAAGAAAGACTGGTAGCAGCCCGATCTTTAACCTAATCAACTGCTCCGCGCGTAGGACAAACCAAAGTTTCGCCACATACTCGCTTGAAAATCTCTCAGGGTTGTAAGGGATGCCAACAACTCGCCAAGCGCGCACGTTCCACTCGCGGCGTACTTATTGAATAGAGACGGGGCATGAAAAAGGAAATAAAAGAAAGCAAAAAATGTATTGCTAGTCGACTTTCTTGAAATCTTGCTCATAAAGCCATGCTTGAAAAAAAGAACAACAAGATTTTTCTTTCGAACGGAGAGAAAAAATATAACAACATTAGGGTTTTATAGCGGGCGAAGGTGAGAAAACTGAGCTTGCACACATTGTTTTTCTTTCGCGATATTTTGATGCTGTGAAAGAATGAGTATTATAAAACGACAGCTGATATTGTAGATAGCAAAGTTTCGTTCACTGATTCGAAGTAAAAAAATATATCCTAGCAAGCAAGCAATGCGTATTTTATTTATTCTCAGTTAAACGGAATGAGTTTTTGATAAGTTGGAGATGAAACTAGACATCTGAGAGCAATAGCGCACGTTATTGTACTCGGGAGGGCACCCTACCACAACAAAACATGAAGTACTGATACCCATTTGCAATGTTGTGTGTCCTGGCATAGTTGGTGGGAATCACGATGTACTAAATATCAAATTAGTCATCATTATGACACGTCTAATTGGAACTCCAACACTTTTCCCAATGCACTATTGCCTTGTCCGTAAATCTCGGATTCTAACTTTTTCATTTTGTTGCAATAAATCACTCTATATCTATGTTTTAATGAAAACTTTATACAAGAGCCAAATTACTGTGTAAACGCTATACCAAAAAGCGCCGTTAGTGTTTAGTGACTCTTCAGTTTCTCCAAAAGAAAATAATCAGCAGTTCTCGCTAAAAGACAGATTAGATCTTACACCTCTCGCTTACCAGAAATGTACTTAGGTAACGGGGCAGAAAGTAAACGTGCCGTTTAGGTCTTGTTCAGAATCAATCAGCTGAGTTTTCTCCCTCGGACACGTAGAAGATAATAGGAAGCAAAGAAACAAGGTAAATAACTTACTGCCGCCGAGTAACTTTCTTATTTTCTGTAATAGCAGCTCAACTTGTTTCTCCGGTACATAAAACTCAAAAGTAAGCGATATTCGAATTTCCCGTGATTCGCAAAAACTTATATAATACTGATTTTCTTATTAACCTTTTATTAAAAACACTAAATTCGTTTACTCGTTTTTCACGCCATGTTCACAGATTGTGAAGGCAGCCGATTACTGCAACGGGATTTCGACCTACGTTTTTTAACTCCGGAAACATGCACTAATGCCAATAAAGTCTATTGGTGATTCCAGGAGTTCTTGGACACTTACATATGCTGTGGGAGAAGACAGACATTTCTTTCTCTCGAAGTTGAGGAGTTTTAGAGAACGAACTTGGAGTAGTAGACCATAACAGCCTGGAAACCACAGTATTGAGCGTTAATTGTAAAGTCCAGCCTACCACCTCATCTGGCTCAGAGACCAGTGATATGATTACTAAGCTATTCTGGAGATTTCAGAAATTATGAAAACTTATATATGCTGTGAAGGGAACTTCACAAGATACTGGACATCGCCGCTAGTCCGTCTTCCATCAGCCGTCTTCCAATTATTTTCCCGCGTTTTCTTAATGGCCTACAGTTATTTTAAATGGTATAGTTGCGTCCAAGGCCTTTGAAAGACACTACCTATATTCATTGTCATGAAGTTTATTTCATCAATGTTCAAATTTTATTTGGTATTCGGATTGTCAGAAATCATATGGTTTATTGTAGTAATCGTCATGGATTGACAGTATATATATATAAAGAAATAAAACGAAGTAAAAAAATAAAATATACGTTCAGAGCTACATACGTCAACAACAAAGGTGTTTATGAATAGCATCTGATATAATGATACTTCAAATGTATATCTTCGAATCTGAAGATGGGCAAGCTTACCAGGTCCCCAGGATTGGAAAGATGAACAACTGGAACATCGGAGATCGAGACACAATCTTTTGTTTTTAACACAGCTTCACCTCCGGCGTTCAAATATACACTGGAAGAGCTGGACTATTTTGGCTTCTTAACCTATTCCAAGCATGCTCCTCTATTCCTACAGACACAGAAAAAGCGTCCGTCATAGGTCTTGGTTAGATTTGGTACTGAGTCCATCGGGTAGTTAGAACTGTTAGTTGAGGCACCACTGTACATGATTATTGAGAATTTTGACAGCTCTGCTCAAAGTACTTTCAAATATTTCGAATTTCCAAATTTTATAAATTTTCTAATGCAATTTAATATCGGGGTAGCAAAGTGATAAGACCTTTCTAAGAAGCATGAATTTGTCTCCAATAAATGTTAATCTACTTTCCGTCATTTCCATATTCGTTCCTTTGTACGCCTTATACAAATAAAAATATGTTTCAGAAATATTGTTTAAATGCGTTAATTGGTTTTGAGACTTTGCACCAGCTTGCATATATCTGTTAAATGAAAAAAAGAAATATATATAAATAAAAACAAGCGTAACAGGTAACAACATCCTCCCTCTAGTTGGGGAGCATTGAGATTACCTTAAGAAATGCATTTCCCCCTCGCCAATTCCCGGAGAACACCCCAAAAACGGTAACCCACAGGGAAGCACTCAACAAGTTTATCGCAAGACTTAAAGAATGGAAATGAAGTGCTTGATTTGAATATGATTCGCCGTCTTAATTAGTAGAGTTACAGGTAACAGAATTTTGCATCTCCTGAAACACTGTTTGCCTGCAAAGCCTTTGGGTCATTTTAATATTTACCATCTGAGTGCTTTTCCCTTATAAATGAACGGGGCGCATCTTTTTGAATTTTGAGGTGTATATATTTGTTTTGTAATTCCGCTTCTTTTCAAATAGCTCGGTATGCTTTTAGAAAAGAAACGCTTCTATTTATTTCCATCTCGTTGCATCCACTTTCCCTTAGGGTTCGGCAGTAAGAATCCCAAACGAGGGAATAATTCTTTCGAATATTCATTAAGAAATATCTCGTCCAGATTTTTTAAAGTAATAGATAATGTTTAATAAAGCTTTTAGACTCTTCCGTCTTTTTTTTTTCTTCCTGCAGCGCCATGTTTCCAGCAAAAGAATATTTACCTAGCTTCATCGAATGTGGAATTGCATTATCAATAAAAGTTCTTCGTTATGCTGTATTTCAGACCAAACGAAATCAGCACTGCTCAGAGAATTAATTCAATGCATGCTTTAATAACATTTCTGAGAGGACGCTTTATTCGAAACTCGAAGCTTTATAAGAGTCACACATTTACATTGTTTATTGCATACATGCTATATACTATTTATACACTTACATATTTGAGTGCATTAGTCTAACTCACTAGCTATTTGGAAAGTGGAAAAGTGTTATGAGTGACAGCCCTTCTCTTTTTCTTCAGGTAAAGTAATTCCAAATTGTAATAATCTCTGATTTCCTCAAAAAACTGCATATTCCATGCTTATCTGACATAGTACTTGAACTTCATTAAAAATTTTAAGTTTGTACAGAATAACTATTACAAAATAAATCCACTGTATACGAGTATATAAATCAGCGTATACGTGTATATAAATATAGCAAACGTCAATAAAGACGGAATGAAAATAATATATCTGTATGTAAAGATTGAACCCTCCAGACGAAGAATTCAAATTCATGTCTCTCTCGACCGGCAAGTCAAGTGCTCTGGCATATAAGAATTGGTTAACTCGCGATGAGTGTCGGTCCTTTTGTTTTGACATGTTTGCACAGTCTGTGTGCCTGAGATTAGCCCTTCGGCCTTCATAAGGCCTAGGAACTTCGCATGAACGCTTAGAACGCATGTCTCAATCGCCAAAAGATCAAGCATAAATCAAAATTCAGGATTTCGAATTAAAACAACTTCCTTTTGGGGAATGCAAAGTAATGTAAAAA
>JJRW01S0000084.1:300958-315642 GCA_001188405.1 Loxosceles reclusa
ATAAATAAAAAACCTGGCTCATATTGCCAAGGAGAACGTTCTGAGATCTATCTGGTTTGTGTCCCTGTGGTGTAGTGGATAGCATATTCGGGTACAAACCGAAAGACCCTGGTTCGATCCCAGGTTAGGACAGAAATACGTTTAGCATCTCTTAACGTGTACGACAGCTGTGAAACCTGGAAATAATTTCTTTTCACTGTTTAGAAAAGCTGTCGGGCGAAGTATAGTTTAGTGCTTACACTTAATTGATCCTAAATCGCTATCAGGTGGCGTAGTTTTAATTTATGTACACTAATTTGAGTGTACTTGAAATCTTCGCTTCAAAGCGTCAACTCAATTCTGAGTTTCCAAACTGACGCCGTAAATTAACGAGGCGTTACAGCCTATTTCCTTTTCAGACAGACGTAAAATGTCTGCTGTAATTACCGTTGTATATCCTCGGTGTAAATTTCCGAGGGTTAACCCTGAGGGTTTATCACAGGAAGGCGTAAAAAAGCTTCAATTGCCAAAAAAAGGCTTCGTGGCAAAAGACCGCAAGGCAAAAAACCGCGTCTTCTCTTTGCTCGCTCTTTTTATTCTGTTGCTTGTGGTGACGTTGACTTGTGACGCAAGCAGCCTAATCTACATCTCTCGGTTCTAGTGATGACAAAAAAACAACATGTTGACCGTGGGATTCGCGAGGTGCTGCGGTTAGAAAGGTTAGTAGAGGAAATGTGTTAATTCATTACACATAAAATGTCCAGTATAAGTCCCCAAATGTATTCTGACTTAGGTCGCTGCTGTCACCTTTGGAGTACGTAATACTATTCATAAAGTCACCAAAAACTTCCATTCGTCTTACCAAGGTGTGAAATATTGCAACAGACGAGCCAACATACAACCCGATTGTGCGCTGAGAAATATTTAGTTGTTACAATGTTTAGTAAATGATCGGTGGTGGAGACGCTTTTTGGATGTTCATCCGCGCCACAACTCACAGAGCTCTGAGGGAAATTCAACTTCACTTGCTAAGTTAACATATATGAGATTGAATTCATGTATGAAATATAGATGCAAATGCTGAAAACAGGAATGTGCGAAACAAATTTTGTTTTCAAGATTGCATTAAGTTTGTGTCCTAGAACTTTTAAAGTATCTAATAGCACACCAGTATTGTATATATCCACAACTCGCAATCTGGAATAACAGAAAACAACTATTTTTGATGTTCTGTGCGATGCTCGGTAACAAATGACGAAAATTCAAATATCTTATTATTGTTCGAATTTGTTGTTAATGTTAACCACAAATGAGTAATTAACTTTTCAATATGTAAAAATTGATTTAAGGGAAGCATTTAAAGACTCATTGTGCATTGACAAATTTCTCTTTTATTGTCTTAGGTGAGGACACTGTTCGTCAGCGGTCTGCCAATGGATGCGAAACCAAGGGAACTTTATCTTCTATTTCGGGCGTACAAAGTAAGAATCATGAAAAATATATACTGTTTACTTTAAGATATCATTTATATCTCAATAGATTCTGGATACTTTTTTTCGATGCCATTTGGAATACTTCTCTGTGTAACTGTAACAAATATTCGTGCTTCCATTTTCTCACGTCGGGCAGAGAAAACGCCTGACGAATTGACAAAAAGCCGTAGTACATCTCAAATTTCTGCTGATTTTCAGTGATAGCAGTGCAACTAGTATACACGCGCAGTGTAACAATAAAGCTTCAGACTAAAAGCAGTAAAAATACATGCATAAAATGTAAAGAATTACATACTTCTGTTCAATTATATTCTCCGATTTTTTCGGTACACTATTTACATTGCTCATATAATGAATCGAATGTTTGAATTGTTGCCATATCGTGAAATCTTGTCTGTTTTACCATCATTTTTGCTTTTAGGAATGAAAAAGTCCTCCGGCGCTAAATCTGGGGATAGGGTGGATGGGATAACACAGGAATTCCCCACTTTGCCAAAAAAGAAGTGACAAAAACTGAAGCATGCGCTGGAGCATTGTGAACCAGGACTGCTTTTCCGCAAACTCGGGGATAACATGCTAATTTCAAGCAAATCAGTCTCATAAGGACTTTATAAAATTTACAGTTCCAATGAGGCCTTTGGAATTAAAAATTGCAATCAACATTGTTTTCACACGAGACTTTCGCACTTTCTACGATAAAGATTAGTAACCGCATGCAATTTTAAATATTTCAAATGTTTGTTTAGCTGTTTTCCCTAACTTGACAGAAAATTCAATCGCTGCTCTTTGATCCACTATTAAGATCCGAAACACAAAGGATAGTCATCTGCACTAAGTCACTCTTAACTCGCGAATGCGTCAAACAGGTTGAAACTTCACACCCTTTAGGTACCACAAATATAACTTTGAACCCCTGGAAATTCTAACGTAAAATATTCCATGCTCCAATTTATTTTCATAAAACAAGCCACTCAGAAGACGTCCGTATAATGTATTGACCAGATTATTCCACAAACTTTCCGAAAATTGTTTCATTAAGGAAGGACATTATTGCACGATTTTATATGCTAACGTCTCATTAATTAGCAGTGAGAAAACATTTTTGGTGTGGTAAGAGAGAGTCAGTTCTAAATTCCGTATGTAAGGTTCTCTTCAGAAAAGACTTCGAAAATATGCTGCCCAGATACCTGTCGGCGTAGCTTAACCGGTAAAACGGTCACTCTAGATATGACAGATCCGTAGGTTCGAATTCCGGCGTCAATAAGAGGGCTGTTTCTTTACACATATTAAACTATCTCATACAACAGCCATGAAACGTCTTCCACCGCTCGCTTCCTCTTTTGCTAGAGATTATGGAGAGGTTTTCTGCTTCTCGACAAAAAAATTCCATGACAAACTAGAATATCTAGTGATCATATTAGAATCCAGGCGATCCAGTCCATCCAGATGATTCGCGTTAATTAAACTGTGTTCTTGTGGATTCCTCTGAGTTGTTGACTACGACCATTTTTCACTTCACCCGTCAACGATGAAAAAAAAAGGTCTTTACAAGAAAATTAAAGGAGTTGAACAGCTCTACGATTAGCTTTTGGGAAAACATTTTGTATGACGTGGAAACCTTGTTTGAAATGTGGAAAATCTATCCTCCATCAACAAATAAATTCGATACGAAAGTATTTCATTCAATTGATCTATTAAACTATGACAAGTCCTTTTCTGTGGTGTTTAATGACTTGCAAATGGCTCGGACATTTCCAGCTGCTACCAGTACGATGGAAGTGTCATTCAGTACTTCATACAGACTTGAGTAAGGTCAAGAATGCTGGATCTGACACTTTCCAGTCCTTCATGCTAAGTGTTCATCGAAAAAAGGCAACTGTTGATTAGAACCATTCATTGAAAAAGTTGCTGACAATTTTCTCTGCAACCAAGTAGACTGAAGTTTCTTTTCCGTGTCATTTCCCAGGATACGTGCACTTAGCAAATACACATATCTGACTATAGTTACAATTTTGCATATTTCCCATGCTTTGTACTCGCATCAAATGAAAGTGCGCTGCTGGCCATTAAAAATGCTACTCCAGTAAAGGAAAGCAAATGGCACAACATATTTATTATACAAATACGGTATGATGGGAGAAGGCATTATTACAAGTACTTTTGAGGTACATAGAGAATGCAGAAATCAGTATTCAGAGGAATCGCCTCTGGCGGCAATAGTAGTTCTAATTCGGCTGGGCATCGAGTAGGACGGAGTTTGGATTGCACCTACGAGTACTACATTCCATGCAGCTTCAACTATATGTCCGAGTTCTTCAGTCGTACTGGCTGGCGAGTGCTGGAGCATCAGCCTCTCCACAACCATTGTCCAGAAGGTCTTATTCGGTGAGAGATACGAAGAACGTTCTAGCCAGGGAAACAGTCGAACACCCTCTGTATTGAGGAAAGTCAAAACAGCATGAGAGACATGCTGCCGTTCACTGTCCTATTCAAAATTAGGTGACGGAGATCTCGAAGATAGGGCACGGCCACAAGCTTTAATACAAAATTCCAGTAATATAACGACGGTTGTCCAAATTACCGGCACTGCGAAAAAGAGGTGAGCGGGATGTATAGTCAATGACATCCCATACCTGTCACTCCAGGTGCTAGACCCGTATCACGATGATGAATGCAAGCGGGAAATCGTCGTTCCCCTCGGTGCCACCACACATAGATACGGCGACAATGATGCTGTACACAGAACCGGGATTCATCAGAATAGACGACGTGACGCCACTCCTGCGTCCATGTTAGTTGTTGAATGCTCCACCGTGGGCGCACCTGTTTCTGCTACAGCGTCAAGGGAAGCCGCGGCAATGGTCACCTTGTTGATAGCGCGTGGTGCTGCAGACGTCGTCGCAATGTCCGTGCTGGTACTTGCCGTCCCGCAAGGAACCCAAGTTCCTGACTCAGGGTACATGAAGTGCATGTACGATCTCGCAAGGCCTTGTGGACGACATGTTTCCCCTATCAGGCGTTAGTGACTGGGGCCACTGAGATCCCACACGGCATTCTCTATGGCCTTCCTGGACCCATGGATTCCATATTTTTCCTCCAATATCGCAGAACGATAAACCGTAATCTCGGTAGATCACGATTCTGCCTCGATCAAACTCCGTCACGTGCTAGTAGTGGTTCCTCCTTCGTAGACAAGGATCTTTACACAAGCAACCGATGTGAGAATGCGATTTACGTATGAAAAACCCGCTTTATAACCTTTTATATAGACTGTTGGGTGACGCTATTTCTACCTGCTATGCGAGGATATTGAAATGATAAAAATTGGCATATTCCAGCATATTGTACCTTTCATGCAAATTTCGCGTTTGTTGCATCTGCTACGGTATAGCAAGTTTAATGTCCAGCAGTGTAAAAATGGATTATATATACACCGGTGGACAAAATGTAAGGGCGAAGAAGAAATGGGCATGTACAAGGTTATCGTAATTAAACTTCGCCTATTCAGAGTACTCTGTAGAAGTAAATAAAATGTAGATTCAGTCGGAAACTTGTAGATAGACAATTCAAAGGATGCGCTGAAAGATTCCGAAAAAAAAAAGTTAAGAAAATTTCCTCTTGGGTGCGCGTTACAGCCCAAATGCTTGAAAAGACATGGAATAAATAATCGACAAAACAGGCATTTAAAACTTTTATTTTAACATTTTCAAGCATTATGACATTTAAAACTGTTATTTTTACATTTTGAAGCATTATGACAGTACAAAGAATGATACTTATGGCATTGCAAGTAAAGAAGAAAACAATTTGGTTGGCATTAAAGCAAATGAATGGAGCTTGAGTTTTGGGTGTAAAAAGGAGGAGATCGAGCGAGTAGCATTCTTTCAGTCACGATGGCTGTTACTACTTTACCATAAAGTGCGTTAATCGTGAAACTGTTTTACGAAAACCAGGGAAATGCTTTGCAGCTCTGCGTGAATTTCGACGTCGAAAGAAGATGCACCGGGGACCAATGTCTCCACAAGGTGGGAGAGACATGATATCTCGATTCGAAAAAACTGGATCGTAATGGTGGCAGAAGGCGAAAACTTATCAGTGCAGAAGTCGTTTCAGAGGTAACAACAGCCGTCGTCGAGCAGTCACTAACGAATGATCATGGCGTCATTAGTGCACGTGCAGTGGCACGACAATTAGACGTATCGTATGGCACAGTGTGGAAGATACTGAGAAAAATAGTGAACTTTTTCCTTATAAGATCAGCCACAGCCAACACCTGCTTGTTACAGACGGGGACCGTTGCTTATCTTTTGCACTGGCTTTTCTTCCCTGAATGGAAGTCGATGACTTTTGGCCGTGAAACATCCGGTGGAGTGACGAGGCACATTTTTATCTCAACGGAACGGTTAACACCCAGAATTGTCGAATTTGGCCATTGAAAATACACGTATCTTCCACACAATTCCACTATACTCGCCTAAAGTTACTGCCTGGTGTGGGTTCGCTTCCCATTTTATCCTCGGACCATTCTTCTTCGAATAACATGTGGATAATGACCCTGTAACATGCTCTGCAACGGCCCACAGATATCGTGACATACTCAACAGTTTCGTCTTACCTCAACTTTGGCAGCGACAATGCCTTGCGTCTACAACTTTTATGCAGGATGGTGCCCCTTCACATAATGAACTCTGAGTGTGGAGGTTTTTGCGACAACATTTTATCGACGACAGGGCATTTAGACGGTCAGTTCCCACTCCTTGGCCGTCCCGTTCTCCCGATCTCACTCCGTGTGACTTTTGGTTATGGGGCCATTTAAAGAACGTTGCAACTTTGGCTGATCTGAAGGACCATATACAGCCGCTTGCGCGACAAATCACTGGTGATCAGCTGCGGTCATCTGTTGAACACACTGTTCATGACCTGCACATTTTACACCTTAATGAAGGGTCCCACGTTTTTTGGACAATATGCTTTACATCGCTAAACAGTCCATAACAAATAAACGATGCTTGTATTGGATTTTGTAGCTTGTTTATGTCTATGTAATGCAGATTTTTTTTCCTCTAGCGGATTTTTTTTTGCCTCGTCAAAGCATCCTTTGAATTGTTTATTTACCAATTTTCTACTGAATCCGCATTTTAGTAACATTTACAGAGTGCTCTGAATAGGCCAAGTTTAATTACGATCACCTTGTATCTAAAGTATACAGGGCGTCAAAAGAAGGCGTTTTTGTTTTACAAAAATATACGGTGCATATTGACCGATGACATGGTTGTACAAAGAATGCACAATACGGACTGAAAACAAGTCTAAGCGTCATGTCGGTAAGGGACATGATCACCGTGAAGTGCTATGCAACTTTGTACACGACGTGCCATACTCAGAACCAGGAACTGTTCAGGCAAGTTCTCTCACAACTCTTTCATTGCACGGATGAGTGTCTCCTTGATTGTTGGTGGATATTGTCGACCAGCAATACGTCTTCCCGAGGCATTACATGCATTTTCTACCAGATTCAAGTCCAGTGAACGTGCTGGCCAGACTACGCGATGAATATACTCGCTGTAAAGACATTCATTTACAGCCAGTGGGCGATGACAAGGCGAGTTATCTTTCATAATCCGAAACTTTTCGCCGAAAGTACATGGGAAAACTCGCACACGTGTTAGCATAACGTCATCAATGTACCGCTGGCTGGTAATGGTCCCTCGGTCAAACTTCCGTCTGCAGGTCTGCATGGCCATTGAATGTGATACCTGCCCATATCATGATTCTGCAAGCCGTACATCGATGCCTTTCCTGAATATTTTCGGGGCGATAAGCACTGCCTACCTCGCGCCATATCAATTGCCGTCCAGAATCAGACCACAGACTGAATCTACTCTCACCTGAGAAGAGTATGGTAGCCCAGTCGTCATCAGTCCAATTGCGATGCAGGCGACAGCATTGCAAACCGGCGCTACGGTGACCTCATAAGAGTGGGACACGCACAACAGGTCCTCGGGCGTGTAGTCCTTTCTTTCGCAAACGTCTTGCAACAGTTTTAAGGGATATCTGAGTTCTTGTGGCTGCGCGTAACTGACGTGCCAGGTTACTAGCTGTGCTGCTTCGGTTCCTTTTCTCTGAAAGAACAATATACTTTTCTTCTTTGAGCATGGTGCTGCTAGGACGACCTCCCTCTTTGCGCCTGCTTCACATTTCTCTAGCTTCAAATGTTTCCCATAGCCTAGAAACGATACTGTGCGCGATGTTAAATTCACGAGAAACGTCACATCTGTAATTTTCCACCTTTCTTCCATCTTTCCGATTATTCTTCCACGAGTGAAATCATCTAAATTATGCCTGGAAAACACATCCAGAATTTGAATATTGTAACTTCACTCCTTCCCCACCGAATTTTACATCCATCGAACACTGACTGCCCGCGCCAATTGCCACCAATCTGTGCTGGTCCGCGTCAGACACTTTTGTAACTCAAACATTTGAATAAGTTTCACAACAGAGATTACATCACGAATTTCTGCAGCTTTCAACAGGGTGATGCAGTTCAATTTCTAACGGTAATCGGTGAAAATAGCATCCGTCCTTATGTTTTGTCCATCAGTGTATATATATCTATTACATCGCAAACCCTTGCGTCAACTAGGCGGAGCCAATGGTAATGGCGTTAAGTCTTAGCATCGTAGTCACAGTCCGACAAGTTGGAAAGTCGAAAATAAGTTATTTGGGTGCTAAATATATATATAGTGTATACTATATATATATATATTTAGTGCTTACCCACCCCCCTTCATGATGTAATGAATGATAAATGGCAGATGCTCTTCACAGAGTAAAATCCAACCATTCCGACTACTGTTCAAGCGGTTATTGCTTCAGATTAATAATCTATTGTAATTTTTTACAATTATTATACCATCAAAACTTGTGCTCTCGGGGCAATTGCATTAATAGGGAAGTATGCTATGCATCTCGTGAATGTATTGTAGTGACTTCATTCTTTTAAGTGTGGCAGATTCGTTGACCCAACGACGTTGTGATGCGTCTTCTACAACGTCTCTTCCGAACTTATACAATATATTCATTAGACATCACTTGGTGTAACATTTCTTTCGTCGCTAACTTCTCAGAAATTTTCGAACGCTCGAATATATCAGTATATTATAAGAAACTAAGGTCGCCTGCCTCCAGAGATAAGTTACTTGCTTCATCATTCTTGTCAGACTTTACTTTTCACGTGGTGAATTCAGCATTTATCATTGCATCATCAAGCCAACTATTATTATAAGCTTAATGGCTTATTCGTGACGTCCCAACTAGTTTGTGTAGGCCTATAGTGCACAGACTCAGCGCTGCTGTAATACCTTTTCATTTTACAAAGAACCCAACCTTTGAGAATCATAAGGTATTACCACTGATACATCTCTGCTATCATCCATATTGCTTCATTTCTGTCGAACTACGAGAATGAAAATCTGTTGTCACTTCTTTTTTTCTCTCTGCCTGTCAAACTAACGCTTTTCATAAAACACTTGTGATTGATGGTAGCTTTGTTGTTTCAAATGTTTTTGCCTAACCTATGTTACTTGCCTGCAAGAGGCAGATGATTTAAAAGGATTTGTTACTTCCCGGATTAGTTTCGGTTGTGGGATTTAGGGTTAAATAAGTTTGGGATGTTCCAGAATTCACCTGTGTATAAAGCAAGGTCTGTAACAGAGAAATTAGAGGAAATGTAAATGGATAAAACTCGACTGGCCTTATCAAAGCCCTGGCCACCCACACAAATAAACACCTTCCAAAGAAGGGTTGGGTTGTCAGGTGAGAGGTATGTCTAGCCGCCAAGGAAACACCACACGGCTCTTCGTCATGCTGAAAGAGAAATTTAACTAAGTTATTGCAGACACCTACCGCAAATCGTGCAAAGTCTTCCTCAAAAGGCTGAGGCTGTGAATGCGGCAAAAGACAGACCTATGTCACACTGACACCATACCAAATTCAGGTTAATGGGTTAATGGACTGTGGGTGTCTTGTTATGTATAGCTATATAGTATGCTTCAGATAATAGCTCCATGTAAAATTGTTTCCCCTTAACCTGTTTTGTTATACACTCAGAGTTTAAAAAGATTTGCATCCACAAGGAAATGTCATATTGATATGCTGTTTGGAAAAAAACAGCCATCAAGAACAATGAATTACTACAAAATGAGACCGGTTGATAGAATATTTAATGTGCAGAACAGATAAAAGTAATATCGCACAATATAGCGTCGGGCCACCATGTTGGCTAACACAAGCTGTCAGGCATCTCGGCATCGTGTTGTACAGTTTCTTAATGGTGTCCTGCAATACTCCATTCTATGTAGCTTGAAGATTCTCTCGCGATTCCTGCAGATTTTGCAGTAAGGGTGAAGTGGCAATAGAGCGGCCAACAACTTCCCAAATATTTTCGATTGGGTAGAGGTCTGGCTATGCAGCAGGCCATGACAGATTATCCAGGCTGTTCAGGCAAGCTGAAGATGAGGAGTTGCATTGTCTTGTTCAAACACAGCTTCGCCGTGAGTGTTGACAAGCGAGGGGTCTACTGGACCTAGGGACCTGGTCTCTAGGACCTCAAGGACATACCGTTGGGCTGACAAATTGCCCGCGATGAATACCAAAGGTAATCGGGCAGTACGAAATCGCACACTACACTATGACGCAAGGCCATCTGGACGTGTGACGTGTGAGAATAAACCTTTCATCTTGAAGCTGGTCTCGTTGCCTTAACACACATATGCGTTGGTCGTCGGTATAGCGGGATTCATCATTGAACAATCCACGCTGCCATTCGGAGGGGCTCCATGACAGATGGTCATGACACCATTACAGTCTGTGGCGAAGTTGCTGTGGGGTTAAGGGCAGTTGTCGGAGCGGTCGGCATGTGACAGTAGTCGTGCAGCTCCCTGGCGAAGGTACTAGTATTCACCGGATCTTTCAGGGAGGGTAGCACTGCTCGCTTAACGTCTGCAATTGTGGCAAATGGGGTGCTCAGCGCAAACCAAACAATCCGCCGGATTTCCCTCCTTGGGGTGTGTGTCTGTCTGGCAGATAGTGTGTGTCGTTTGTTTGTCTTCCCCTACCCACTGCCACCAGCAGCGTGCCACTGTCAGATCCGCACGACCAATTTGGAGAGCCATATGGCGAAATGTTCATCCCGCTTTGCGCAGCCCTATGATGCGACAACTGCCTAATCATTGCCTAAACTCGTCCCCGAGGTTATACTACACTTCTAAGTGTTGCTACCGAACCAAGCGCACGAGTTGGAATAGCACACCAGAACGACTTTAGAAACTGCAGCAGTTTCAGCTACCACGCCTCTTCTTTCCGGCCCGAGTGTGGAAATTGAATTATTTACATACCTCACAATCTTTCGTTCACCACCAAGTTTCATTCATGTCGGTAACTTCCTTCTTTGTGCATTTATTTTTCTTGAGGATGAGTATAGTTTAACTGGGTGCCAATGCAACAGCATAGTTTTTTTTTGCGTACATATATGTATATATACACTGACGTGCCAAACGTCATGGTATAGTAATATTCATATATCCTGGTGGCGGTAGCATTGCGTAAAATACGCATAAATGGGCAGTGCGTTGTCAGTTCTTTCATTTGTACTTTAGTGAGTACTGTGAAACGTTGTCTGACGTGACTATGGCTATATGATCAGAATTGACAAACTTTGAACGCAGAATGTTAGTTAGAGCTAGCTCCATGGAAAATTATATTTCTGACATAGTTCGGGAACAACATTCCTCGATCCGCAGTGTCAAGAGTGTGCCGAGAGTACCTAATTTCAGTTATTACCACCCACCATGGACAATGCAGTGGCCGACCACGACCAGTGACGTCTGAGTAGAGTAGTCCGTGCTAACAGACAACCAAGACTACATCAAATAACAGCAACAACGAATGAGTCACGTACTAGGCACGTGTCCATGAGGTCAGTGGAGAAACATCTGGTGTTGATCGGATATGGCAGCAGAAGACCGACTCGAGTGCCTTTCCTAACAACCCGCCATCTGAAACTATGCCTACCTTGGGCTCGTGAACATACCACTTGGATGGTAGATGACTGGAAAAACGTTGCTGAGTTTGATGAGTCACGGTTGCAGTTGGTACGAATTGATCGTAGGGTTCGGGTGCCATCACAAGGCCATTGACCTAAGTTGTCAACAAGGTACTGTATAAGTTAGTGGAAGTTTCATAATAGCATGCGGCGTTTTTTCATGACATAGACGGGGTCTTCTGGTCCAACTGGACCATACACTGACTAGAAATCGTTATGTTCAGCTGCTTGGAGACCACTTGCAGCCATTCATCGAATTCATATACGGGGTTAGCGAAATTAAACTTCCGCTACTCAAAGGATTCTGGAGGCCGTTCTACTAGTCCGAATAGAAAAATATGTGGACAACAGACACTTCGGAGGATGCGCTCGAGATTTCCGAAATAAAAAATTGTAGTTTAAAGAAACGCCACTAGGTGGCGCTACGGGGCAGCACATTGCAGCAACATATGCAAATGTTACGCACAATAAAAGGAAGAAGTCCTTCGTGCCACAATCAGATGCGCATTGCAGAATGCCGACGTTGCCGGAGAGAGCACTGCAGATCAAACGATACTACCGCAACGGTGAGACCACAGCGGCAGTTGTGAGAGAGAATTCCGCCGTTTCAAGAAACAACGACGTGGATCGATGTCGTACCGTGCTCGTAACGCCACTAGGTGGCGCTACGAGTTATAGTGTGAATAAATGACAAACTGAGATCCCGAAACAGTGGTCTGACACAAAAGGACCGTAAGAAGGACAATAAGCAATTACAATATTGCACTTGCAATTTATTGAAAAAAAAAACCTCTCCTAAGAATGCAAACCAATGGTTTAAAACATGTTCAATATGCGAACCATCATGTTCGACAACGCACTCAATTCTAGAAATCGCGCTTTCCACCACTGAACGGAGAGAGTCAACATAAATATTCTGAATATTGTCCTTCAAATGGGAGAGTGTTGTTAAACATTCCCTGTAAACGTCGTCTTTCAAAAATCCCTATAACCGGAACTCGCAACGCATGAGATCAGGCGATCACGGTGGCCAAGCTGTTAGGGAATACCGAGTGATCACACGTGTGTCTGTAAATGTCCGCCTCAACAATTGTTGACAACGCTCCTACATCGGTCCACGACGTTTTTTCTTGAGACGGCGGAACTCCCTCACAGCTGCCGCTGCATTCTCACCGTTGCGATAGTACAGTTTGAGTAGCAGTGTTCTCTCCGGCAATGTCGGCGTTCTGCAATGCTCATCTGATTGTGGCACGAAGGACTTCTTCCTTTTATCGTGCGTGACATTTGCATATGTTACTGCAATTTGCTTCCCCGGAGCGCCACCTAGTGGCGTTTTTTTAAACTACATTTTTTTTATTTCGGAAATCTCGAGCGCATCCTCCAAAATGTCTGTTGTCCAAATATTTTTCTATTCGGACTAGTAGAACGGTCTCCAGGGCCCTTTGAGTAGCGGAAGTTTAATTTCGCTAACCCTGTACTTAATCAACGATGGGGTTTACCAGGATGGCAAAGCACTATGTCACTCGGAGAAAAACGTACGCAATTAGTTTGAAGAACTTCCTGTGAAATTCCGTCGAATGATATGGCCACCTAAATCGCCAGAAGTGAACCCCATCGAACGTATCTGGGATATGATTGAAAGGTCCTGTCCCTGAAACACTCCCGAAATTACGGATGGCTATGCAGACAGCATGGCTGAATATTTCGTCGGGGGCCAAGTTGACTCAATAACAAGTCGAGCTGCTGCACTTCGGCGGTCTAAAGGCGGTTCAACACAATATTCAGTAGTATCCCATGATTTTAGGCACTTCAGTGCATATATGAATGCTTCAATATTTTTGTTCAAACTTGTACCATCAGTATTCTGGAGCCTAAAAATTCACAATACATATGAGAAAGAAACATGATTCTATTTAATCCAGCCATGCAACATACGGGTGATTTTTGAAATTCACATAACTTCAGCTAAAGGCAATTTAAAAGTCCTAAGACCATGATGTCTAAGCAGAACACATTCGAGGCCTTAAAAAAAGTTTTTTTTTTCTTTTTAAATTTTCTCCAAGGAGAGATCGTTATATGGTCGAACTATCTGAAGGCAGGTATGTCGTTAAGGAACGGTTGTTCACTTCGAGAGCACTTTCATAAAGTAATCAGTTAGGCGACGCGAGACGTTGTGATCAAAGACAGATAAATAAACAAACTGGTTTATACAAAGTGAGATGGACTTGCGGTGGATGGAAGCAACAGCGGTGAACAAAGAAGAGCGGCACCCTTTGATTCCTTTATGCTACGCTTTTGCTACAATACAAAGTAAACAGGATGTAACGAAATGTATAAAAGCCGAATTCAGTGTAAATGAGGGACAGTTCTTGTTGTGTTTTTATTTCCGTGTGATTCTCGTAAGAGACGCCTCGACCACGGCTGACAACTCGGACAGTCGGCAGGATTCTACCGATGAGCCCGATTAAATAATCGGAGTTATCGGTAGGGTCGTCTGGAAGAGCAAGTGAAATTTTTCGGTTGGGCCCCCCGGAGTTATCGGTGAAGTATATCTGAATGGCCGAATGATACAGCAAGAATTATAAAGCAGTGTCGTCAGGACAACAAAGCAGTTACAGGTAAGGAAGCCCGCTAGAGAGTAAAACTACAAAGGATTCGTGGTGCTACGAAGGTCAGCAGTTGTACATGTAGAAACCCGAGTCGCGTAAGAAATTTGCCAATACCGTTAGGTTGGATTCGGTGGAACGGAATGCAGTCATTTGCAGAGGTTGCTAATGTATACAACAGACAAAGGAACGTGTATCTTTGGAAACGACAGGAAAATAGTGTCGTGAAGACTGTGCCTACGTCTGGAAGTTGTTTCGGTTGGATAAAGTGCAAGATTGTGGATATATAACAGGGGGAAATATGTCACCAAAAAAGAGGAGGAAAACCACTGAAACCAGAAGGGCAAATCAACTCGAAGAAACTAGTGTTTCAAGTCAAGGCTAAAGTAGAGAAGACGATTTCCGTTGGGAATTGGAATTACTAAGGCAAGAGCTGGCAGAAAAAAAAAACTGAAAGAGAAAAAGAATTGCAAAGGATTGAGAAAGAAAAACAAAGGGAAT
>JJRW01S0000085.1:154535-164896 GCA_001188405.1 Loxosceles reclusa
AGAAGAGCATCGCTACTTATTTTTTTGAATGTACTTCATATTGTCAAAAGTCGTATTTTCTTCCTCTTGCTTCTGAATTTTTCGATACTTTTGCATTCGGTTTCGACTTTATCCCCTTTGAAATTTCAACTATTTCTTTCTCTATATCTCACTTTCTCTTCGCTGTTCTTCTTTATGATACGTTTTGCTGCTTCCATCTCACAAAGATAGAAAAAAAGGAATATATGGATGAGGGATTCTTTAAGAGAAGTTTGTGCGTACGTTTACCAGGGGACTCTGAATAAACAAAGGAGAGGAAAACACGAAATTGCTGATGAATCATGAATTCCTTCCATATAGAATGGCGAATACTAGAATAGTCTCTCTTATTCTGGAAGGCAAGATTAAGTGAGAACATTTCACTATTCAACACTATATTAGAATATATAGGAATAGAGAAGTGAATAATGGAATATTATCTCTCTTAATCAGGCGTGCAAGAAAGGTCTGTTAAGAATTCTAAACCTTAATCGACTTTGTTTTCGGTGACTGCTAGGTGGCGTTAGTCACAGGCGTGTTTTCTAGCGCTCCGTGATTTTCTTCTTTTTCGCAGTTATTTCAAAGCTTTAATCAACACAGTTGTATGTTAATTTAGCAATATAAAGTGAACTTCTGCCTCTACAAGTGAATGTTCATAATATTTCTATAGTATTTGTAAAGAAATTAAAGTTTTTATTCCGGAGAAAACTTCCACGTGGTTTCAACGTGGGGAGCTATCAATACAGTAAGTAAACTGAAGTTGTTTCTTTGCTTTGTAGTTTTCTGTTGTGTAGTTTTTTTTGTGTGTGTACAGGTTTTTTTTTGTAGTTTTTACTTCTATTTTTTGTGCCCAGAAGTAGATATGGTTAAAACACGTTCGAAGATAAAGAATGGGAACACATTGGTTCAATGTCAGATTTACAGCATGTGGTCAGAAGAAGCCACGGAGAACAAGGATAATTTTTCCTCCACTAAATGTTCAAAATTATCCGAACTGCAGGAAGAGGTCAGTAGGTTACGAGAGGACCTATCCGACCTTAGGGTTCAGTTCCTCAGGTGTACGGAGGAGGAAAAAGGAGAACCTAAACAGGGTGGTGAAGGGAAGAGAGATATGAGGGAAGAGAGTTGGAAACGGGAGCTGGTTGTAAAGAGCAAAGAAAACTGCTTCCCTCTCGGTAATTCAATGTTTCGCGGGTTTGGAAATAGTCTTGGCAGGGTGGACAAGAGTTTTGTCTGAGTCTGCCTACGGGGGGCTAAAGTTAGTGATGTGGAGGGTGTTGCGGATATCTCGGTTTCAGGTAGGGAGAAAGCAGCCATCTAGGTAGGACAAACGATGCAGTCGCAAAGAAATCAGCGAACTTTTTGGAGTGTTACACAGGTTGTTGGACAAGGTGGCTAAGAAAGTCAGGGATGTAGCAATACTGGGGTTTTACCCCAGCTACATAGCGGCTGGATCAACGAAAGAGTGATGAGCATGAACTCCAGAATTGAAAGAATTTGTCGCGATAAAGGCATACAGTTTATAGACTTATGGGAGACGTTTCAGCCAAATTGGCTAAAAAGCGGCGGTGTTCATCTTAACAGATTGGGGGTCAGACAGCTAATGGAGAAGATTAAAAGCTTTTCTACTCTCCAAAATACTGAGTAGATCTTTGGGGGGAGGGAGAGATAATGGGCAAGGGAATCAGAAATCGGTAGTAGTTTCGAAAAAGGGCTTTGAATATGAAAGTACAGTAAACAGTGTTTCAAATACAAATACAAAATGAAAGTCAGCAACACTTAAATGCCCACCATGTTTTACCATGTTTAAAAATCCATAAAATTACGGAGACAGTCTCCGTCGTCATGCATAACATTAAGCATAAGTTAAGAGACGGAGTTCCCTCGTCCAAATACAAAACAAAAAGCATTAGAAATAAAGACATTAAAATCTCATGGAATACTTATATGCAAAGCAAAATATACAAAGTCACCCCCTCAACCCAACCCATAAAATTTCGGAAACAATTTTTACCCCCTGTCGAAACATGGAAGATTAAGAAGCACAAGTAATAAACCCATTATCAAAACTACCAAGTACCTTTATTTCGGAACAAGTTTCCGTGGTAATAAACTCACAAATAAGTATGAAATAACAAATTCTAAATAACTAAAAGAGATATACAAATTTAGACATGAAAAAAGCATACACTCAATCATTTTAATAATGAAACATTTTTACATTTTACATTGCTAAAACGTGAATACAAAGTAAACATGATGAAAAAACTGCAGGGAAGAAAAAAAAAGTCTTAGGAACATCACAAATAAACTCAAATAACTTACAATGCTCAAAACCAAAAATAGACATCATCAATAATTCTCAGGTAATGAAGAATTAAATCAAAAGCTAATCAGAGAAAACAGGAAGAAACCATACTATCGTTAGACTAAAATGTTGAGTTGCTTATCTAATTTTCTCTCGAAACTTTCAACCGTCTTTGCCTGAACCACTTCCTTCGCCAGACTATTCCAATTGTTTACCACCCTATTAGATGCCTTAGTTGTAACCTAGACTCTTCTCTAATCGGCTTCATCCCATTTGCTCTTGTGAACCCACTAGAGCGTTTTCTAAAGAAGTTCCTTACCAACTACATCAAATCCACTTAAAATTTTATAAGTCTGAATTAAGTCACCTCTAGCTCTTCTTTTTTGCAAACTAAAGAGTTTGAGTTCGTTTAACCAGTCAACATACTCAAGATGCCATAACCCCTCGGTGGCTCGATGAACTTTGTAGCTCATCTTTGAACTCTTTCCATATATTCATTGTCTTTAACGAGATACGGTGACCAAACCTGCATGGCATATTCAAAATGTGGACGCACTAGTGTTCTATACAACGGGAGAACAACTTCCCTCTTATGACACGTCAAATGACTTTTTAAAAACACTAACATTCTGTTAACTTTCTTCCCATCTGCAATACACTGATTTGCAAACTTAAGAACTTTAGTCTAACGCACAAGTCTTTCATACAGTCAACCGCCGTTATCTCTCTTCCTTCTATCTGGTAACTAAATTCCTTATTTTCACTTCCGAAATGCATCACCCTACAGTTATTATCATTAAATACTATAGCCTACTGTTTTGCCCATTCCGTAGCTTATTTATATCACTCTGGAGTTTCTGGGCTAAAGTGGTTCTCCAAGTAACAACAACATCAGAATAGACTACGAAAATGCCCGTAGTATAAGCGATAAGAAGGATCCCATCCTACTGTTGCATGCACCAGAATCAGTGGATGTAATTTATACATAGTTGAAATCTGGGCGACTCCATACGATGACAAGATCTTGAAAGTTGATGGGTACAAGCAATTCAGGAAAAACTGATGTGATAGAAGAAGTGGAGGTATTCTGGTTTATGTCAAAGAGGGAGTCTTTTGTAAAAAGTGGGTCCAAAATGTGCTTCTTCCGATAGGGCAATGGAGAGTATTCGTATTGAGATAGGTAACACTGCAAGCCTTGTATTGCTTGGAATGTGTTACAGGCTGCCGTCTAGTAGTAAGGAATATGATGAGCTACTTTTTTGAGGAAATCAAACGCGCTGCCAAGCGAAAGAATGCTATTATTGTTGGTAGCTTTAACAATCCGATCATTGACTGGGAGAAGTGTGAATCGTCTGGTGAAGGAAATATGTTTTATCAATTGGTACTAGATTGCTTTCTTCTTTACTAAAAGGCAAACTTTTTATTAAACGGTTTGGTAATAGGATTTGATTTTATGGTTCGTTTTTCCTCAGTAATAGTTTGACTATGCCAGCTTTCCTTCACACGAATGTTAATTTTTATTGTTTCTCTGTTCATGTTTTGCTTGCATTCGATTTATAATTTACCTTAATTGCAGAATGTTTTTTGTTTTGCAATTGCGTGCTCCTATTGCTGTGGGCATTCTAAAGTGTAACATGATATGAAGGAACTTTTTTTTTAATATAATTGCAAGGAGGCAGTACATTTTCTTTGCTTTCTGCAAAACTTGTCAGTCATGGTAGACATCATTTGCTGTAGCTGACTTCATTATTTGTATTTGTATTTATACTTGAACATTAATCCCTGTTTCTCCTCTTTCCTTGTCGATTCTCCTTGTAACGCCTCAGCCTCACAAGATAAACAGCGGAAACTATCCCCAGTCTTGTTTTTGACTTACTCAGCATTGTTAACAAGGCGATTAGCTACAGTGTGGCTTTCCAATACCCTGTGGCAAGTAGACATTTGGTTTTGGTACACTATTACCGTGGATTGTGACGGAGATACCGTAATTAGGTCACTAGTTTATTTTGCTAATTTTAATAATTGTAGTCAGAATACTTCAGAGTAAGTTGTTGAATAATATATTTGTATATGTGTATTTAGAGGAATAGGGATTGTTAGTAAATCGTTTTCTTTTCGGTTTTTTTCGATTCCTATTTCATTTGTTGGGTCTTATGAGTAAATGTGTGTGTATATTTTTCTTTGCATATAGTTGTTCCATGTTCGTGTGTTTCTTGTGAATTGCTTGTTTGTTAGGGAACACTGTACCCTAATTTATGCTAATATTGTACGCATGACGACGGAAAGGGTTTTCGCAGTTTTATGGGTAGATGTCTGTATAATGTGTCTTTATATATAGTTGTTTCGTATGATTTTAATTAATTTATTTCTTGTGTATTTTTGTTTGTTATGACGAGGGAACTCTGTTCCCTAATTTCCATTAATGTTGTGCATATGACGACAGAGAGGGTCTCCGCAGTTTTGTGGGTAGAATTGCATATATCATTTTCTTTGTATGCAGTTGTTCCACGTGACATTGGTTCCTTTGTTTCTTGTGCATATTTGTTTGCAGTGACGAGGGAACTCTGTCCCCTATTTTGGACGGCGGGGACGGTCACTGCGGTTTTCTGGACTTTTGACGTGCTCAACCGTGGTGGGCTTCTCCCTGTTGCCGATTTTAAATTTTGTACTGTATTTTATTACTTGTATATCGCTAAAAACGCCCGTGGAAAAGAAATATATTAAACAGTGCTTTCTTCTTTTCATAGAGGATACTCCGATTTCTTCTAGTTGGATATTGTTTCGGTCATTCAAGTTGAACCACCGTTGTTTTTGCAATCATTTTGAACTCTTGAAAAAGTAAAAATAATAATAATTTGAGACAGCTTTGAAATACCGAATATTTTGCAGTGTTGCCACGATCCCAATCTAGCGACCATATATGTTACTTGTGTGTACTCCACTCTTGTAAGCTACTGTACTCAAAATTATGTATTTGAAATAATTTCATCTTAAACTACTAACATTCAAGAACCTTGATAAAACTTGTTGACACTATTAAGATAAAAATTGCAACCATTGAATATTTAGTATTTTTGTGTATCAAGATAATGTTAAGGTAGTTAGAACAAGAACGTCTCATTTTGTGTAGTTGGAAGAATTTAATTGCGACGGAGGTTATGAGATCTTATCGATTCTCAAAGAAATGAAAGTTGCAAGTTTGTTTTATCAAAACTGTTTCATAGCTGCAATTATGGTGCCACCCAGAAGGATGTTGTAGTTTTCGCCCACAGTGTCTTTCCATCATTTCAAGGTGGAAACCACGTACTTTTTAAGGATTCTTAGTAATCCTTACTTGTATACTTATCCTAATCGGTCTAGGCTTTTAAGCGTGCAGTACAAATTGTCAACCCGGATTAATTGTATTACGATTTTGATTAATTATGTACTTAAAAGAAGTGGAAAGGGATGTCTCATCACCCGTACTCACTCAAGAAAAGTAAACCCCTGAAAAAAACGAAGCAAATTTAACACATGGATTTAAGGTTTCAACTTGCGAATGGTACATAAATCTCTACTTGAATTTAACTGCCATGCAAACGTTTTGTTAGACGTACAGTCCCGAAACTGTCGACAGCGATGAAGACAATGTCAAAGGTAAACATAAGGCATGACGACAGAATGGAGTACCTTTTCTTTTGTTGCTCACAATGAATAAACGTGTGAAATTCCTCTCACAAACGACTTAGATATAAAATTTCTCAGATACTCGTCGGCGTAGCTTAATTGAAAAAGCCGTCACTCCGGAGCTAACTGATCCGTGCTTCAATTTCTGGCGTCGTCAAATATGGCTTTTGTTACAATCGTTGTTGTCAACAAGGGTAATTCGGCTCTCTTGAAAGCAGTTTCATAACTATTTATTGAAAACTCAGGATATGAAAGGAAAATATTCCTGAAAAATATGGATATTTTTTGTTAATTTCAGCTCGACAGGCAAAATTTGATAAGAAATGGGACGTTTTGTGAATTCACGCTAAAAGCTTAGAAACATTATTTGTCAATTTCATCTCTTTTTTTTTTCCTTTCTTTACAGTGTAATCCTCTTTTAGTGTGGGGTGTAATATGTTAATTGATACAATCACGTTTAATTTTAATTTCTTCGTGGTTGTTTCTTTGCTTTTGCTTTGGTTCTCATGCCTTTGTTTTATTGTCCAATATTATTTCTTCATATAATGCTCCGGTATCTTGAATTGTCTCCTTACTTACCTTTCTTACTTTTTTTTTCAACATTTTACATAATTCAAACACCAATTAACAAATTTATGTGCGAAAGGTACTATATCCCGTCTCTTTGAAATTGTCCATTTCAACCCATGACGCGTTTCTTCCCGAAATATCATTCTGCTAAAACTTTCATTTCAATAAATCTATTGCCATTGGCCTGAAGGGACATGAAGGACCCAAATTATAAACACCAAGTATTAGACATTGGATTTAGTAATAAACCTCAATTTGCAGTATGCCATATAATTTTCTTTACAGTAATTTCTTTATGTAAGCTTCTTTACAGTGTACATTTTATTACATGCAATGAGAATCGTTTGCTTGTGACCATTCCCTTTCTTTCACTTGTAAGAGGAAAATACGTTTCACTAGTCAGGGTCATACTTTTGTTTCCTGAGATTGTCTCCAGAATTTGGAAAGAGCATTTTTAGAAAACATTGTTCTTCAGTCATCTCAATCTAAACAATGTTCTTTTCCTGTTTACCTACCATTTTCAGTTCCCTAGTAAGGGTGATTTATTTGCTTCTGTAGAGAACAAAAACAAAGCGAATAACACACGCAACCGAGGATCAAGCCTGAAAACGTAATCTTTGCGTGTATTTCATAGTATGCTCAATTTGCGCATTGTAAACTAGGTTGACAGTGATGGAAAGGGCTTTTCTAGTCTGCGGTTCTATATTTGTTTATATTCAGCACACAAGTTTATTCGTATTTCGTTCCACATGTCGTCCGTGTAATTTTGATAATTCGTAGATTCCAATACACTTCAATTACTATGAAATGTGACTTTTCTTGATTTCAGTGCTTTTTAAGCTGGGCACTTTGCGAGTACGTTTAACACTCATAGTTCTTTTGAAAATAAACACTTAATAAATTTTATAAGTTTTTAACACCTGTGAACTGAAACTCAAATTTAACACAATACAAATAATATTGAACTTAACTAAACTTTAGTTGAGTCAAAAATGACAACAGTTTTTATGGAAAAATAACATATGATTTATTTGGTACTTAAGTATATACAAGTCGACTATCTGTCGAACAATCAACTGAGCAGCTAAATAATTTCAATTATAAACAAGATTAATCACAACTTAATGGCTTAACTAAGTGAAATATAGTGCATTTATAAACTTAGCGCACCGATTTCATAATTTAGAATTTAGCTCCAATTAATTTTACTTTATCCGACTTTATAGTCATTTGCCAAAATTTAGTCTGAAAGTAATTTTATTTTTGTCAAGCTTAAATTTTTAATTGGCCAAAATTTATAATAAAAAGCTACTTATCTAATTTGGCCTAGGGCTTCAAAAAAGGTTCTTTTTGAGGACTCCAATAAATTTCAATAGTAGCAGCAGCAGCGGCGGAACATCTAAAGTGGCTTCTTCCTGACACTGTGCTGCGTTAACGTTAAATGTGCTACTCAGGAGTGACATCAATGGTGACGTCGCCTAACGCGAATTTCCCTTTTTTCCGTAGAGAGTGCGCGTTTTGTTAGCAGTTAGTAGTTAATGTTAAAGTGTTACATTGCAACTATATACAGTGAATTTGCTTTTTCTCTGTAAAGAACAGTGTAGTTATAATTAAAGTGTGCGCCGATGTAATAAAATATGTATCGCGAGCTGGTTATCGAAGCAATACGAATGTTTGCGCGAGTGCATCCTTAATTCTGCAAGAATGACATATGAAGTAGCAAAGAGCATCCTAAAATCACATGCAAGGGATAGTTTTATCACGCAACGAATGTTGATGTTAGAATAATTATTTTATTTGTAAATAAGTAAAATAGCACAAAGAGAATAATACGTTTTTATTAGCGTCCTTTATACATTGATAGACTGCAGTATGCAGTATGGCGACTCTGTAGGTTTAACATAATCTGCGCATTGTTTTCATCTGTTGAGTAGATCTAGTCTGAACTAATGTTGTTTAGCCATTCTAGGATATATTGTTTTTCAGATTCTGATTTTTGAGAAACTGTGTCGTGGAAAAATTGTCACAGCCAGAAATCGCAGCGAGTTAGTAAGTAACATTAAGTCTTCAAGACAGCCATATCATGGAAAATGCATAGCTGAAAATTCTGGTTTCAACAAAACGTTCTTGAAGAACTGTTTGGATTATACGACTGATATGTTGTGAAGATTGACTCTGTCGACACGTCGGAACGTGGCACTTATCCCCAACTTTTTCTGACTCAAGACTGAGTGTTCCGTCTGTTGAGATATTTTGCTATTGCAGAAACATTAGAATTTCAGTACTTTATTCGGAAACTCCATTCCGGACCCGGAAGTAGGTTGGAGACCAGTCTCGTGCCTGGACCTGGAACAGTGGACACCCTAAAGGTCAGTAATTCATGATCTCAGGGGGTCTTTCTTAAAGACCGGATCCTATTCACGATTGGAATCTAACCTAATGCAACTGTGCTTCTAAATGAGGTATCTTGGTACTGAAATATATGGTCCATAACAGAATAAACTTGGATTTCCACATGTGATGCATCAGTCTACAATGAGCACGAGTGCTCTCCCACATGAGAATGACAATCCACACGCCCCGTAGTAGCTATGGAGCATCATACTTTGATATCTTTCAGCATTTGCAAATTTAGAGACAGGAATTTGATCTACAACTCGACTATCTTCAAAGAAAACATATGGCACAAGCACGGATGAAGCTATAAACATGCATTAAATGGTAATTTTAAGTGAGTTAAAGGGATACATATAAAATTTCGCTTAACACAAATTTTTCATTTAAGGTTATTCACATCTTCGTTCAGGTGAAAGGGGTTTCATCATGTTACAACACATGTACCACTACCACGCCGCATCCACTTCCTCTCTCTCTAAAACGTCAGTATCTATCCAGAAGTTTCCAAACGTTTGCTTAAAGCACATTCATGTGTCTTCATACAGCACAAGGATTTCAAGAACCCAAGATGCTATTCATATTTATGTTCTTGGGTGCAAAGGAAGTAACAACTTCATTCTTCCGTAAGGTCATTGGTTCGTCACCTCTGCTTAGACGAACTGCCAAATGTATTGTTTCTTGCAGCAGCCGCATTTCAATTGTTTGTCACCAGGATCTTATGGTCACAAAAAACGTTAGGCCTCTGCTCTGGATGGTAATAAGAAAATTGGATGTGATAACAACAAAATAGATGGAAACAACGGAAACCAAATCACTTTATACAAATTGGAGGGTTTTAATATATTTTCCCTGTTTCTTATACATTGCTCCTGTGTGACAACAATGCATTCTCGCCCAATTTCGTAGTGGTGTGGTTATTAGGTGCCTTTATAGCCTTAGACTAAATACTATTTTACTAGATATATTTATGATCACCCCCAAAATAAGCTTATTATAAACTTAACGTCCTACATGGGTTAAACTTTGCGCGGTGACAGTGATATTGTACCCAGTATTAAAGACGTAAAACAAACATGAGCATAATTATGGCAAGCCCGAATGTAGATGGATGTCTAGTCGCAGAGATGTCTACGAGTGATTTACAACATATGGAGATAAGCGTGTTTGAAGGAATAAGGTTTAAATGAAATCGGGAATATTTTCGTGCCTTGCATGAAAAAGTTTCTTTGTATAAAACTGCAACATTTCGAGTACGTGTAACCATTTCAAACTTATACAGGGTGTCCCAAAACGACCGCATAAACTCTGCACAGCTAGATTCCTCGTTGGGAGTACATAAATACTGCCCAAAGAAGCGTTCCTGTACGATCCATAGTTTACGAGAAAAATACGAAAAACAAAG
>JJRW01S0000086.1:313771-327431 GCA_001188405.1 Loxosceles reclusa
GGCTTATTTTTTTCGTAATTATGTCTACACTCAACGACGATTCTTACTGTATTGCAACGCATGTATGTATTTTATGTGGAAAAAACTATAGTTCCTATAGTTACATATGTCCTATAGTTCCGATAGCTACTAACCATAATTACGTATTCTGTTGTAACGCATGACTGAGGAAAAAGCGAATGCAGTAATTAATGATTTTTAAAAAAAATATTTCAGAAATCGGTTACATTACAAACACGAAGGATTCAGTGAAACTAATTCGAGCAGGGAATCAGTAGAAATTAACGTGGGAAATCGAGTTGCTCACAAGGATTCATTGTCAGGGTAAGGGATTAAGAAAAATGAAGAAAAATAAAGTAGCAAAAAATATGTAAGAGAGAAATTCGAAATACATTTAGAGCCATTTTTTAAAATTTCCTACTACTTGTGAGATGGGGAAAATTAGCAAAAACATTTTCCCTATCGAATCTTGTTCACGCATGCGTGTTACCCAGCGCAAGCGCTCGTTATTTTTGAAGATCCCAGCATTATGAATTGCGCTGTGTCTATCCGCTCTCCCGTGATTTAGATTGGTTTAATGTCACATAATTAGCGTTGAACCAAGATATACGTCTGACTATTCGGACATTAGCATGAAATTGAACAGTAAGAAAAATGCATTATGAGAATAAAGAAAAAGACTGTTACCCCGTCAGCAAAAAGAGTAAGGGCTGAGAATTAGAAATGTTTTTGCAAAGATTATTTCTTTATAGTAAGTAAAAAACTGGATAGAGCTTTGGACCGTGAAGGATCCAATACGGGTCAATTAACATGGTTGAATTCGTACTCCGTAAATGGTTATATTGTTTTGCCTGACGTTTTTGAGATAATTTCGAAAGTATTATAATTGGTTAGTTCTAATGACTACATTTTTTAACTTCCTTAAATCGAAAGCAACGGTTGCCATTGAGAATACACCACTGAAGCTTAAGCTGGACATACCAAAGTTTCAAACACAAACAAAAACAACTCGCACATGACAGACGAACAGGCTCACCTAAAGACATGATCAAATTTTCTTTTCGAACCCTAACATGATCCTAAAGACGCGTAAATTATAATGTGTATGCGTGCGTACACATTCCTTACTACAACTTTAACTCTTTCTGCCATAACTGTGGGTCTAACAGACGACCCAATACCCAAAATCCATTTTGTACTTTCTGAAAGGGCATTTGTAAGTTCTAAAAATGAATTATTACTAATTTTGTTTCCATCCTTCTAAAGACATGGAAAAGAAATGGAACTTTTATCACATCTGCTATCAATTTCACACCCAATTTTAAATGGCTTTTCTGCGTCTTTTCATTGACGAAGCTTTACCTTACGTCATTTTTAAAAGTGTAAGCATTCTGTACCCGAGCAAGCTATTCTCTTCACAGCCTCGTCAAGGGCTCGTTGTACTCAGAGTACGAGTTAAAGACATCCCCGTGGTTATCCAGCCGTTTACGACATTGTGTTTTGCACTTCTTTTTCTACTATCAAGTATGTCCTAGAACATTTAGTCGACCAGCCTTCTACATGGTTCCAAAACGTCATGGTCAAGAGGTAGCTATATTTCCATTTTTCCTTCTGACCAATGGAAATGCTACACGACGAAGAAAAGCAAATAGCACAATCATATTGTTGCTGAAACATCAAACACAACAATAGAATGTCATCACAGCAATCCAACTTTATAAACAAACATGGAAAGAAAAGTGAAATAAAATGTTGCTGTTGACTGTAAATATTTCGTCAGTTTAAATTCTGCCTTTGAAAAAGCCGATCACCAAAAATATTTCCTATCAATCAGCGATCTCACGTCTGATGTCTGCGCTATGTGTAAAATTCTCACCGTAGCCTGATAGTCCTGAAATATCCGTTCCGTTTGTTGTCAGATGTATGGGATTGAGAAGCTGTGCTCTATCGTATATTGACGCTTGTTTCACACTTAGACCACATTGGAAATGAATGCTGAAAATTTCAAGAAACATTTTCAAGAATCGATGAATATCTTGAGAAGCAGAAGCTCTTTGTTGAGAAAGCGTTGTAACGACTCTAACTCCTTCCCTTCTCTTCAGCACATTAACAAACCCGAGTCATAATTTTAACATGCCATACGCCTCAACTAAACAAGAGAAAAACGGGAAACCAGTAAGGACGCCACGTTTAAAAAGTGAAAGTGTCACACTAAAATAAAAAGAAACGGCTCACAAGAAAGCCCTCTCTCTCTCTCTCTGTCTTCACGAGAAGAGGTTGTGGGAATTAAGATGGATGTTACGCTACTTTAAAACAAGTGAATCAAGCATTGTGCATTTAGTGTCCATGTTTATAATGTCAATTTCGAGCAAAGTTTATGAAAAGTTCTTCGTCAATTGTAAAAACTTTCCGGGAGAGAGTTCTAAATCTAAACTAAATGAATTTCTACGACGCTGATAAGTAGAAGTAAATTTATTAAGCCAATTAGGGCCCATAATTAGAAAAAGGGTCAAATTAAAAAGTTTTCTTTGAAACTTAAAGTTAAACATTAGAGAGTAAAGTCTTGAGTGCAAAAGTACTGAAATAGTAAAAAATGTGTTCCAATTTGAAATTTCATTTGGATTTGTATATTGAATTATGTGCCAGAGAGCAGTTGAAACGAATAGTGTTTCGCGATATTTACTTGTAATTTATTTTGTAAGCAAATAAATAATTATTTCAGTTTTATTTTTGTTTTCTTCATTCGGTAGTTGTTAAAATTAATTAATTCAAATTGGAGATTTATTAATTGTTCTTGAAACAGTTATATTTGAATTAAATTCGCTACTGCATACTATGAGTAGTAAACGCTCATGGAGAGTTAAGAGTTTAAAAGACTCAGAAGGTTTATTGTCTAACACCGTTGGTATTCAGAAGTTAATCATTGATGCTCGTCCTGTTGAATCTCATGCTCTGTTAGCCGGCAATGTTCAGCAAGGCCTAGCAGCGTTTGGTAGAATCACTGGAAAAACTTACGCCTATCCTTCATGAGAATATCGGAGGGGATGAAGTCTCAGCAAGACAGAATTGGCAAAGAAGAACCTGGTAAAATGCTGAAAGAAAATAGTCTCTGTGCAGATGTGGGTAACACACAGAATTCCCAAAACCTGAATGGTGAATTTGTCTATGAAATGACAACGCCATCAGACTGTAAGTATAAACTCGTTCCTCGCAGCAAAAACTGTGATTTGGGAGAAAAAGCACTGCTCACCAAGGTTCTGACTTGCATGCTTTCACTGTACTTGATAGAGAAGAAGACCCATATGGAGATTCTTATGCACGTAACGAATAACAGCGATTAGATACTTGTATCAATACTGAAGATGAAAATTTTGCAATGAAACATCAGTTCGCAGGTAGTGAGCTGATATATTCCTGTATAATTTTCATGAACCAGTTCATTACGTTGAAGACACTGGGATGACTATTGTAACGACTAATAAATTAACACCCCCTCCTCACTAACCGTCTAACAGCGCGCGAAAAAAATTAACACGTTGCCAGTGCCGTCGCCAAGTCAAGGAAATAAATAAGTTAGGGGATGGCACGTCACGACAGAGTCTTCGCTAAAGCGAAACGTGCCAGACGCAAAAAAGCTGCCGTCTGCAGCTCCAAACAAGATAGTGCTATTACTGGTGGTGAAAGATTACCACCGCGTATTCATATACGTGGAAGCAGGAAGTTACCTGCTCCACATCATTTAAAATTAGCGTGCGTCAAGTCGCAAATTGCTTGACGAAATTAGGATTTCAGAAGCTATTGGTAAAATAGCGGAATAATTTACTTTATTTATTTAAGCACTCGAAAGTGTAGCAAAGTGACTATATTTCTGTGTGCATTTGAAAAGGTTTAATTGTAAAAACTCCTGCGTCGAGCCTTTGTAAATCTTAAATAAAACGTCAATATTTAGAAGGTCGCCGTAGGTCAACAAGCCTAGTCAATTGTCTAAATTACATTTCCTTAGTTATAGATTTAGTAAAAGCCTGAAAAGGCTGAATTAGCAGTTGAAATTGAATTAGTGTATATTGTGTGATATAGAAATACTGCACAAATAGTGCAGACAAATTGAATTGTTATTGAACCTAATTTAAGTGCCAATTAACACGCAAAGTAATTGTACATTTATTACGAGCGCTATGTTAAAAAGCAATTGGATTTTATTTTGATTTCTGAAATTTGTTATAGCAAGTTGCTTAATTTTATTTTCAGTTCAGTATTTAGAAATTGTTGTATTTGAAACTTGTTTAAAAGTGTTGGGTCAGAGCCATAGATTTACCAGAGGTTTACATTTGCATTATGTCAGCCAAAAGACATATGACAACCGAATCCATCAGAATGGCAGAATTAAAGCTTGAGGAACCAACAAACGTTCCCACTCTCAACACTAAATTAGATGTAATGTCTGATGCTCAATGCTCGCTAGCCGGAGCTGATCAGATAAGTATTGCGTTATCGGGCTTGCAAATAAGAAGAAACATATCCTGATGAAGATAACACACTGGGACAAGAAGTCGAGTCTTGCTCTTCCGTTGCCAATTTTCAAACACAGCTCGGAGATCAGGGATTGTTATAGATTAATTGGACAAATTTCTTGAGAGTAAGAGTTTGATTTGTGGGAAGTGTAAAATTGCCCAAGGAAACTGTTACAATTTGCTGTATGTCTCATTTAGAAGCAAACCAGATGACATAAAACAGAAAATGAGGAGCTATATAGTTGATGGAACTTATAGCTCTAGAGTAGAAGCACCTAGAAATGGTGTATATTGAAGTTCCAGATTGTGTACATTTGAATGGTGATGACACTCTTGCGAACAGTTGAAAGTGAACGAGAAAGAAAAGCTAAGAGGAAAAGAAACATGAAATTGTTCAATTTCGTTGTCCTTTGTGAGAGTAATGATTTCGAAGTAACTGCTAAAAATTGCATCTAATGACTGAGATGATAAACAAACAAAAAAAAAACATCCATAGCATACGTTATGCAGAATTACTTACCGAAAAATAAAGAAAATACTCCATCACTGTCCGTGTTGACACTTGTTTTTCCCCAGACGATCCGAGTTCCTGACTCAAGCTGCGTGACGTGGCAGTACGATCCCACAATGCTTTGCTTACAATAAGTCTGTCAAACACAAAAGAAATTATATTACCTCTGCAGCGGAAATAACTAACTGTTATTTCTATACACGCTGCGAACCGGCATAAAGCATTTGGAAAACTGACTGTTTTCTCTTAAAGAAAAAGTTATGTGTGGAGAAGAAAATATGTGAACGGCGGCTGTGACTCGAACCCGCGACCTCATGTTTCAACGCAACTCCTGCCCTTTCCATCTGCAACGGGCCGTCCGATTACCAAACCGACACATAACCGTCACCGCAGCCCCGCCGTTCACATATCTTCTTCTCCACACAGAATTTTGTCTTTAAGAGACAACAAAAGTTGGTTTTCCAAAGGCTTTATGCGGGTTCCCAGCGTGTATAGAAATAACAGTTAGTTATTTCTGCCGAAGAGGTGATATAATTTCCTTTATGTGTAAAAATACCTACGTTCTGTGTTGGGGTTGATTATGCGACAGTTTGGGAATCGGACGGCGTGGCGCAGATGGAAAGAGCAAGAGTTGCGTTGAAACTCGAGGTCGCGGGTTCGAGTCCCAGCCGCCGTTCACATATTTTCTTCTTCACACAGAACTTTGTCTATAAAGCAAATAAAAGAGAAAGCAATTGGTTTTCCAAAGGCTTATGCCATGTAGCAGTGTGTATAAAAATAACAGTTAATAAGTCTGTCATTTAGGGATTCTGTCACCGTGTACGGCTGAGACCCCTCACCCGTATATCTTAAGGATCTACTTAGAAACTCTCCAAAAATCTATATTTAGAACACCCCCACACACAAAAAGGATGAGAAACAAGTAGAGTTGGCAGATGTCTTCCTGCAGGATTGCTTGCCATACACGTTCCAATTGGTGTGTTAGATTGGCATGATCCAGGGACGGTCTTCAACATCTGCTCATCATAGCCCAAACATGCTCTGTTGGGAAGAGATCTGATGATCGTGCCAGCCAGGGAAGTGTTGAAGAAGCCCAGAGACAATCTGCAGAAAGGCAGAAGAGACAATCTGTAGAAAGGAGTTCTGTATGGCCCTCGGATCGCTCTATATTCTCGTGACAGTTTGGGGATCTCGACCAACTTGAGCAAAAATATCTTGGAACGATTAGCAGCAGTCTCAGTAGGTCACGATCCATCCGCGAAGAAATTCGGACACGTTTCGGTAGGCGTTCTTCCTTTGTACACGAAGTATAGCAAGACCTTTTTACAAGCATCCAATGTGCTAATGCAATTTCGGTATGATAAAAATCGGTTTTAGAATCATCGCTTTTATACAGGGTGTAGGAAGTGTTACTCCTACCCGGTTTACGAACATCCGTCGGAAAGCTAATCATTTGCATATCCCAGTATGTTTTATCATTTATGCAAATTTTATGCATTTATGCAGTTCCTTTGTTTCTGTTTGATACCTACGCATTACAACTCGTCGGAATCAACCCATCGTGCAACAAAATTTAGTCTTTTCACAATTCGAGGTAATTGTTATGCTCCCCCTTATTATATTCTCCTCAACGACGCTTATTCCTAAGTAAAGTACTTTTAAATAATTAATATTCATTCCACTCTTTCTTGTAATGAATAAAACGTGTAATCTGTCCTACCTCTACCGAACGTTGCACATGTGGCAGAAACGCATGTAAATCATTTATACCCTGGATATGACGGCACCTAAAGTACATCGTAGAAGATTGAATGTTCTACCACTCTTGCATGTACTAAGAAAGAATACGCCATTCTACCCACTCAACTAGAGATACCATCTACTACATATTCCTCGAATGCTATACCTTAAATATTTAATCCAACGTCAACATATATCCCGTCTGTCTTTAATAAATATCATATCGCATTGATTTCATCTATTGTTATGACCTTTTAATTCCAAGGAAAATCGGACCCTAAATATATTCACAGTTTCTTTTTACTTTTCAAGATTTTTATCCATATGACTGTCATTTAATTCTCCTCAAGATGGAATTATCACGAATAGTAGCAAAAATTTAATACACATTTTTAAATATAGAAGAAACACTTCGCAAAGGACAACGTAAATAGATTTCTCCAAATAAGAGACAGGCCTCACTCATTACCGTTAAACTTTAACCAAAACGTTGTGGAAATTCTGTAAAGAAATATCTTCTGTACCTCAAATTTATGTGCCAACCAACAACATTAATTTGAAGCATTTTGTCAAACGCTAGAAAATAAAACGCGTGGCAAGATTTCTAGTTTCTTCTGGTCAATTTAGTTACAATAATGTAACCACCGTATTTTGTCTTGTAAGCCATCCTTGGGAGAGTCAGACGAGGGGCGGTCACATTGCATACTAGACTCTATCCTTACGAACATTTAGATACCTCCACAATGAATGCTTACACAACTGATGGAACATTGAAGCACCACAGGTTGTTCTCACACGGTAGTTGGAGAACAACACATAGAGCCATCAAGGTACGACGTGAGTTGTGTAAATTAGTCTAAAGTTCTCTAGCATTGTTTTTGATCTTAAGGGTCTCCCACAATTTCATGAACCAGTATGTGTGTGTGTGATTGACTATATTTGCAATACACTTCTGTATATTACAGCTATCAAAGTCTGGATTGCTATTTGTGGCACTGCATACTCTTCAAGCTGGGATTTGAAGTCCTACAGCTGTACTCCTAGCTCTGTTCTGTCTGCCTAGTCCTGTTTGTTCAGCTGTACTGCAAATTAGAACTGCTGTACCGCAAACGCATTGTTACAATAAGATGAATCGTTCCCCAACCATTCACCAAGCTGATACCGCCATCTTACACGAGCAGGCACCTCCAACGACCAGTAATACAGTATCAGAATATAGGGTGTCCCACTCATTGGGAATATTCCTAGAAATTCCCATGGCTTTCGCGAAATATTCACGATATACGCTGATATCTCAGTCCTTCTGCAGCATTCGCCTGACGAAGACCACAGGTGGTGGTCAAAACATTGTAGTTCAAAGCCTTATGTCAATTTAATTGAGCACGAGTTGGAACGTGATTATTCGTCATACCCGTCTCATGACAAGTCACCAATTTGGCCCACAAGGGGAACCAAATTATGTAAGAGTTCTGTTTGGGCGGAAACCTCTCGAACCGTTTACCACCGCCAGCGAAACCACAGAGGGCGACACAAAACCACATGAGTAAGGGTCTTCCGTTCAACCCATTATGGGTCCTTTGGTCCAGAATCTTAACCCACCTCCTTGCGCAAGCTTCTGACTCTTAAACTTACAATCAATGGCGAAACTATAAAAATCAACCTAAAAACTTAGTTTTCATTTTATTTTTCAATGACATTTGCGAATGTTTAACAGAAGGAAAAACTAAAATCACTCATCGGACATAGATGAAATGACGGTGTGATTTAAATACCTCGGCAATTAAACCAATGGGCTTCAACAACATATGCTTATGATTCAAACTTATTTTACGCACTTTAGAATTAATCTGAGAAAGTGCAAGATTGGAGGAAAATTCTCGCTGTTAAATAAACGTTATAATGTTTAACTTTTTCACCAAATTGAAGAGTGCAGTTTTCAGCACTTTTTTTTGTTCAAGCAGCGGAAACACAACCATATCATTAGTTGTAGGGAAAAAGGAGCAGAAGTGGTAATAAATGACTGTAGTAATCAGATAAAAAATAGAGATTATAATGCACTCTAGGCATGTAGATATCGTCATCGGGAGGGAGGGGGAGTTCCTACGTGTGCGGAGAAAATGCTTTTGTAAGTTGGAAAAACTATGGAAATAAAAGAACCCAGGAGTGAAAAATTTCGTTTTCCAAAGCCTTAATGGTTTCCGCCGGAAGGTTAAGTTTTACGAATAAATCACTATTAGTTGCAACCTATGTTTAAGGTTACTGCCACCGTTACAGACTGTGTTTTCAATCAAGAAGTATGTAAGCATTAAAATAAAAATATTTGGTTCTAAACTTTATAATACAGTACAATTTAATAGTACGAAATAATTTAAATGATTTTTTTTAGTTTGGGCATTGAATTTAGGAATTGGACAGTATGAAGCTTCTAGGTTCCATGCAAAAATTGGGGATTGATACCATGCAAGAAGTAAAGCACTTGACGATTAACGTTCAAGCCTTTTTTTCTCTGATAATATTTCCTTCAGATCACCTGAATTGAGACCTGCAAGTAAAATTGAATCAAGATGTTTTGCGTAATTCGTTCTTTTGTTCATTCTTTATTATTTTTCCATATTAGTTTACACAATCACGGATACTACACAGTGTTTAACAAATGTCTCCCTAACTTTGAAATGAAATAACTCAGAAACAGTGATTGATAGATGAATGGAACACGTGGTACGTTTGTTGGGAAAGCCAAAAATTCTGTTACAGAAGTTTCAAAATTAGTTACTAAAGTTTCCGGCAGGTGGCTCTGTACTCTGTAGTTTCAGTGTGGTTCACGAAAAAGAGTGCTCTGAAGCACGGAGCGATCAGTCTTCTGGCGGCTTTGATGTTGAGATGTGAAAAGTGGTCAGCGTACTGAAAGAAGTGGATTCCTGCAGCAGCAGGGAAACCACTTCCTTTCAGCATATACCACTTCCTTTCAGCATATACCACTTTCTCTGAGCATATATTCCGCGGAGCAAAGTGTTTTTCTGGTAGTCGAGTATCACTGGTTAAATCGCAGTCCTACAGCACCAGGCTCAGTTTTCAATCCCAATTTAACGTTGCAACAGGCCGTGATGCAAAACGAATTCTCCAGCTGTTTAAACAAATTTGAACGTACAGGTAGCGTGGCTGATGTGTTGGTGGGAAATATTGGCACCAGGCGATCTGTAGTTACACCTGAAAATGTCGCGACATTTGCTGCAGTTATTCAGGGAAATAGGAGGAAATCCATCCGATAAGTTGCAGCTGAAGCCAAATTAACGTCATCTAGCATGTACAGAATCCTAGATCGTAAGAAACCCCCTACGCATGTTTCGGTTCAAGATCCAATTTCACCAATCTACAGCAGTTCAAGTTGTGAGGCAAAAAGAAGAGTTTGCAAACGATATGCTCGCCATGAATGATGGCAACAGATTTGATGTTGGCTGCATATGGTTCACAGATGAGGCCCGTTTTCACCTGAATGGTTTCGTGAACAGACAAAACTGGCGTTTTGGGGGTACCGAGGAACCGCATTTGTGTCATACACGACCACTACATTCCCCAATGTTACCATTCAGGCTGCATTATCCAACAAAGGCATTATTCGCCCTTTTCTCTGCAAGAAACGATTACTACTGAACAGTATACAGGTTTCGGAACAGTTTGTCACAACACTACAGGCGTTAGAGGATCGACTAGGCACTTCGTGGCTTATGCAAGAAGGGGGCACTTTTACCACACCATGCCCCAGATGACTTCCTCATTCTTGGGTAATACTTTGGTAATAGTGTCATTGCTTTTTGAACTATTTCACATTTTCTGGAACAGGCATAGATTGGCCTCCATACTAATCCGATCTCACTTCCTGCGACTAATTTCTGTGGAGCACATTGAAGGACTACATTTTCCGCAACAATTTTACAATACTGGACGATCTTCAAGTGTTGATCTGTGAGGCATGTGCGTCCTTTTCCATTGACACACTGCAGAGGGTGCTGTCAATTTCATTTTTCGTTTGCGCCATCTCTGTTCTGTGAAAGGTGCACATTTTGAACTGATTTTGATGTGATTGTAGCGGCTGCTTGTAATGGTTATCTCACCACAGTTTATACCCTATTTCTCGGACTCCGTACTGCGACTAAGTATAGCGCCCCCTATCGACAACATTTGTAACTAATTTTAAAACCGCTGTATCTCAGTTTGACGGCTTTTTTAATAAATATAACATTTGCATCATTCTTCTATAGATCATAGAACAGGAGACACTCCTTCCCGCTCAAGCATTCAGTAACCAGCATCAATCACATGTTTCACCTTGACACCCGGTTTATTTTTCGGGTGGCTTATTGAAATCTGGGTTAATCAAAATCCACTGTCGAATTTGCATAAATTCCATTGTTTTTCTCGTTAGCGCAATGTTTTGAATACTGTTAGTTCCACGAAAATGATATAATAAAATTATAATCATTTAACTGAATGCAGAGAGATTGAGACGTCTACACAAATTACGATCCCGAAGTTGCCATTTAAAAACTACGACTCCCATTGCTTAAATTCCACGTTTTCCAATGTTCTGCTTTCGAGTACTTCCATGTCTTTAATTGATAACGTTTTCATACTAGAGTCCCATTGTTCCCGCGTTAACTTGGGTGTTGCTACACCAGTCGCATAGAAGTGGTCACCTCGAAGTGAAATATGACGTATACGTTTAGTAATACTGTTCTACGTCGAAGAGCTTTTCTACTAAGACAACACTTTTCTCATTCTGATCCACGATGGCCTTTAAATTAAGTCTGTCGAGAGAACATTATCAACACAACAAGCGCCTGCACACCAGAGACGGATAAGAGACTATGAGGGCAAACAGGCTTTGCAGAATAAGTCGCAGACTTACGTCTGTCAATCACGTCAAAATACAAACACGACACTTTCAGGCTTTTTACTTGGTAAGATCTTTTAACATTCACGATTACCAAAATGCATCATTCCAGTAATATCTACAAAACACACAGAAACAATAGTAAATTCAGTAAATTCAATTGTATGGAAATAAACTGAAGTGCCAAGAATCAAAATTAAATTAAACTTCTTAATTTAGAAGTAAGAAAACAAAGATATTGAAAGGCAAACAACTAAATTTTATTAAAGTCCTTAAAATTTTACAAGTCGTCGGAAACTTCCGTTGACTATAGTGCTATCTTTCACTTAAATAAATATAAATCCAATAACAGAAAATATATAAGTAAACACGCAAAATTATGTCAAAGAACTATGATTCAAATTAATTTTTTACTTATGCACCCTTTAAACATTTTTAAGTTTTTCTTTTTTTTAGAAACTGCTTCATTGTCAAATTTACGGACCTTTTGGCTTAGTCAAATTTTACTTATCTTTTTAGAAACTTGGACGCTCAAACAGTAGTTGCATTTCGGGAATTTATTCGTCTCTGAATGTGCACCTTCCGTTCTTATAACTTCGTTCAAAGTAGGCTGAAGTACCGTCGCTATGGTTTGGATAGCATCGCGCAAACGTAGTTGTTTTGAGTGACATAGACCGTTAACTTTCAGAAAAAAAACTCGCTCTGTTGCGCAATTGGTTTGCCTTTTATGGAGTCACTTTTAGACGTGGCTTTCTCCTAATGGCCAAATTCTCTCATGGAGGTATTTTCATTTTTATCTTAATTTGGTTAGGATTTTGTATATTATTAGTCATTACAATACATCACATACGCTTTTATTACGCCTGTGATTATTCCACATGTGAATCAGGTGCAGTCTTCCCCCTCTCTTAAAAATCTCCACCAATGGATTTCTAGAAAATCGAAGAGGAAATCCAACGAACTAACTTGGCGTTCGCTATGACGTAGTTGGCAGCTCGTGAGGTCGTGGAATCACTTTTGTCATCACCGAATATGGGCCGGGCATCATCTCCATAATCCATTTTACCCTAAGCGTTATCAGGAGATCCCATACATCGGGTAAAAAGGAGCAAGCTTCTGTTTACTCCGTCTTCATACAACAGCTGCGCTCGTACTCCAAATTTTGTGTTTTCAAATCCCCCACTTCCACCAACTAAATTTTAGCTTGATTGCAACTTTGCTCTAAACTTAATTTTCAGTACGGAATTCAACCATTAGTCACGCAACAGGAGTTGTTTCGTCTGCTGACGTGCCTTTATCACACTGCTTCACTTCAAAGTAAGGCGTGAATTTTCGCAGCGAACTCTTATTAATTTCAGCTTTTCCAGAAACTCATTGACGCCACTGCGCTTAAATTAACACGCGGCTATTTCGTTAATCTATTCCAGAGATTCGTGACGCAACGACCGGCCCATGAACAAGGGGATTAAATCTCACAACGCCACCACCCAAGCGAAAGCTGTGGACACCCACCATTTCCGAATGCAATGACAGATCATAACTAACTGTTTTAAAACAAATGGTTAAATTAAGCGTATCGTATAGTATCATTATGTCCAGTTGAAATGAAGTCCTGATTTAGCTGAAACGCTGTATTAGCCTTCGGCTTTACAACGCAAAAGATAGGCGGCTCACGTGAGAAGCGCTCATATGGATTTTTCTCCGATCTCGAGTGATCCTAAATCCTGGTTATGTCACGCACAGTTACCACACCCTTTGACTAAAACGTTAAGTTTTACAAAACTCGCGCGAAAAACGAGGAACAAGGAAAACGCTAATAAGGCGGTGACAGAGCTCTGAGCAAAGACGGAGCAATTGGAAACATAAATAGGGGCACCTGCTGTAAAGAGCTGTAAACACTTCGACGCACCACTACATCACTCAAGGATATTCATTTGTTTTCAAACGTATTCGTTTCCTTTCAAATCTTCAGTGTTTTATGTTTTGATAAATTTAGTACTTTAATTT
>JJRW01S0000089.1:75559-85651 GCA_001188405.1 Loxosceles reclusa
GTGAGAGAGTGTGTTACGGTTAGTGGTTAAAGGTTAAAGTTAACTGTTACGTTACAAACATTTATGGAGAAACCAAACACTAAACAAATTTCCATCACTGGTGCTCCAATCAAATTCAGGCTTATTATCAGAAAACACCACTTACCAACCTATAGCTGATTTTAAGTAAAGCAACTACATTGTACATCTTTCAGAACTCTATTTAAATATTGAGAATGGTTTCACCAAAGCCAACCAAGAACGAAATATAAGTATTACAACACTGTGGAAAATAAATGAACTGAAACTCGTGAAAGTAAGCGATAGGAAATCTCATGGCTGCTCCTTTTTACTTTTGTTGCTAGTAGAATCTAAAACCAAAGTTTGAACCAGTAATGAGTTATAAGCATTAGAAAGCAAGTTTAACGAATATATACCATTAATATTGCGAAACACACACACACACACATATATAAGCCTTAATCTGAATTCTTATGTCTATTATGAACGTTATCGAATCCGGTAGAAAAATGTCCAGAAGACCTGAGAAGACCAAAAAGAGCTGAACTTTTTTTTGAGATTTTAGATAATCTGCCTACTAAATTTTTTTTTTAATTATCTGTGACCAATATTGAAGATTCAGATATTCAGAGACGTTAGACATACTTGTTTGAAGCCCACTAAGAACAACGATCTCATAACGATAAATTAGACACAATATATGGTATATGTTATAAGCGCATGTACAAAATTCACTTTTGCTTATTTACGCAGCTGAGGACTAGCACAGTTTGCTACAATAAGGTAAAAAAGGTGACGAGAGAGACGTATATTGGAACACATAGATTTGTATTTATTTTATCCAGAACTTACTACTAGAATCGACTAATATAAAACTGGCTTTAGCGATGCCCAAAGACTATTTAATTCGTGCCTAGACAATATGGATTTATTCCTCCACGGTGGGAGCGGTCCTGTTTCCATCACTAGTAAAGACTACTCATAACACTAATAGTTTAGTGCCACGAGGTGCTCGATTGCGGATTGCTCTGTCGGATGAGATCCGTTAGTGTAATGCAATTTATATATTCGAAAAATATCAGATAAGATGTATTCGAATTAATTTTATTTTGTTTAGAGTGGTTAATTACTTTTTATTATTATTTTACATTTATTGAAAACTTTTCATCTTTTATATTTGTTTTAATGTAGTGTTCGTAGCAATTATTATGGTCTTATCTCAATGACATTGGTGATGATGACATTGAGTTTCCTTACATGGACCTTTTTGCGTGACCCTCCGTTTCTTCCAATGTGTACCGACATCTCATAATAAATTGTTTATGATTATCTACGTATAATATATCACATTGGATCGGATAATAAATGTATTATTATTGTCATTACACAACTACTCGTAAAAAAGAAATCGCCTATAAGAACGAACCTACAACATTCTTTAATTCAGAATGTGTAAAGTAGGATATACAGGACAAATAATTAGAATATCATGCTCATTGGTCCTTAAATTTCAAAATTATACAAATGAGAATGTCAACCGTGCCATATGCAAACTAGACTCTATTGTTTTACAATATTGCCGTAGGTGGGTGGATAGGAAATTTATTCCTTGTTGAACAACAAATAAGAATACCTCTTTGTCTTCTAAGATAACCATATAGTCTCACTAGGGTATGTGACGGAGGAGACATTATTGGCATGTGAGAAGTCGATGCTTCTTTTCGTGATATTACCAGGCGGGTAGGCGGAGTGTTTCTGTGGTTGAAAAGATCATGCAGAGTCTGATTCGTAGAAGGACGGAGATCACGAAGAGAAGTTTCTGCACGTGACACGCAGAAAACGGCCAAAGATGATCGTCCTGTCATGAGGATTTTTTTAGCTGACCATACTGCGTCATCAGCGATACTGGCACAGCAGTAGCGAATAGTAACTCATTCACCAATGGTATACGACACAGTACATCGCTGATTATTACGTTCTGAATTTCGGGCGCGTCAACCGCTTATCATATTACCTTCGACACCCCAAAAACGTACAACCAGACTTCAATGGTGTATGGAACATCGGCGTAGTAGATGAATCACCGTTTCTTCTAGGTGAAAACGACGGTCGCATGCGTGTTTGCCGACCACGGCGTAGTATTCGTGCCCGAGATACCACGCCAACAAGAGGCATTCCTTATATGGGGTGCTATTGGATTTGACATCATAATCTCTTGTGAGAGTTAAAACCACCAGAACAAGTGCTTGATGTATCAATGACATTTTACGTTTAGTGGCGCTTCCGTAATTTCAAGATTTACCCGGTGTAGCTTTGCAGCAGAACAATGTCAGACCACATTCCGCAGTAACAACGTGACCCTTCTTCAGTGTTAACAATATTCTACTTCTTCTTTGGTTACCTCGATCACCTACTTTATCCTCAATAGAAAATGTGTAGTATATACTCAAACAAAGCATGATACGTTATGACATCAGACATACGTATGACGCCATCAAACAATGATTAACTTTGGTCGCGGATTAACACAGCTTGTGGATGGCTACTATAAAAGACGTCATTACATGTTTGTTTAATCCAATTCCAAGGCATGTACATAACAAGTAGTAAAAGATAGAGGGATATCCTAAGAATACTAACTGTATCAACATGTATAATGCGTATTGTTGTAAAATGCTAATCATTTGTTCTGTTTTTATTGCTTTACACATCCTAAAAAACAAACGTTGCAGTTTCATTACTTCTGGGTGTTCTTGACGAAAAATATCCTATTTGAAAGATTAAATCCCGATTCAAAAAGGAGTGGGGATATTAACGTAAACTTAATTCAAGGAAAATACTCGCAAACTGTATTTTCAACTTAAACGTTTTCCTTCATGTCTGTAGGTTTCACATTGCTCTAATTTCTCGATTCGCATTGAGAAATATAAAATTATTCTGAAATTACTAGTTTCAAATTTATCGTATTTGAATAGCTCAGTACCTACGACTAAAATCTTGTTGCAATATTTCCCCAATCAGAATACCTTGTACCATAGATCATTTCTTTCTTTCTTTCTTTTTAGAACCGTTTCTTTCATAACAAATAATTCCCACATGACGCATTACTGATATTCAGAAAGGTGGCCGAAAGTTTCATTTTGGGGATACAGAATGTAGACTCGAACCTCAAGAGATGGAAATGGTTTTCAAGTCTTCCAGTCTAGAGAATATAATATTTACAACCACTTTGAATAAATAATTTGCATTAATATCATACGTGCCTTCTGCCCTTCCTCACAAAAAAATGTTCGTATATTACTTGGCTATGATGCTTTTGTTTCAGTGGTTAAAATTACAGCTTCACTAGAGCAAATGTCTTTAAACGTATGTGTCATTTGAGACGATCTCTTAAAGAAATATTACTTAGTTTAGGTGCACTTGAAGAAAAAGAAAGGAAAAGCACGAGTAAAATGTTGAACAAACTTAATACTTAATTGATAGTCAAACAAATTTTAATTGATCGAAAAAAGTATCAATTAATTTATTCGTGTTTTATAACTTTCATCTTGAAATTAGAAGTTGCGCGAATCTTAAAAGATTAGTGCAAACAGATATAGTTAGAAAAATCAGGTCCACTTCCCACCGAAATTCGATTCCCATTAATTATAAAAATGGAGTTAGTTGGAGATAATTTTTAAAACCTGTTTTATTCGTCAGTATTTTCAATGTGTTACCTGTTGTAAGATTGGTTTTTACTTAGAAATCTTGAAAAGTCAAAATTAAACTTCGTCTCAAAGAACTCCAAGCAACGCGAAATCGCTACGGATACTTGCAAAACTTTATATGTCAATACCCCCGACACGTTCCCTCTATGTACAACTTTAAAAAAGGGCAGCCAATGAACGCATAGAGCGAGTGTACAGAGACTCGACAACGAGCACGGCAACAAATGCTCGTCCACCGTCTCAGTTCTGCCAATGTTGTGTGGTAGTGCTGCCATGAAGAATGGCATAGTGACTCACCTGTCGAGGTCGCACGCAAACGAGCAAGATCCAGAGAGCTCGCATTACGGTCTTCCAAAAAGGAGGCTAGTCATGTCAACGAATCGCCAGATGCAAAGGACTGAGCGATGACACAGTGAGACGAAGTTGTCGGCAGTGGTTCTAGCACTGCCGACACTCCGTCAACATTCATCGGACCGAGTGCAGCGCAGGACAATTAGACGCATGGACTATGCTATCGATCGCGCAGCCAGAACAACACCGACTACTACGCTATCCACCATTCAGCGGCATCTATCAACGTCACCGAAACGTTTATTGTCACAAAGCACCACTGGACACCTTCATTGTCATGCCCTTTGCGACGTCTACCATTAATGCGAGGTCTTCGCCGACAGGGATTGCTGTGTTGTCGCGCCCGGGCCGGAAAGAAAGCGCCGGATTGCAGTCGTATTGTGTTCAGCGATGTATCCAGGTTCACGCTTGCCCCGTACAACCGGTGCATTCGCGTGTTGAGGAGGCTGGGACAATGTTGCTCTGCCCATCTCGTTGTGGAGGGTATACCTCCATCACACCCGGTTTCTCCATGTGGAGAACTATTGAAGTTTCGTGTTGGAATTTAGTGTTTACGTAATTTCGGAAAATAGAATTGCAGTATGTAACTGGAAATGAGTTAGATAAATGTCTATAGTATAGTCGAGACAAGTCCAGTACGAAGTCTGTAAGTTTTGAACACCTGAGTGGAAATCGGTTGAGTTCTGATACGATAAGATTACGTTTGATGTTAATAGAGATAATAGTATGTCAGTTGGTATAATAATGGACAGGAAAGTTCAATCAAATAATGCAAATGTTGATCCTTTAAATCGTGACATTGAAGCAAATGCTGTGTCTTTAATGAGTAATGTGGAATGTTTAAAGTGTGGTTTAGCAACTCTAGTGTGGAATGCTTAAAGAATGACTTGGGAGCTAATGCTGAAAGTTTAGAAAATAAATTAGAGTCAAATATTGGTATTTCAATGTGAGCTGAAAAATTGAAACGTGATGTTGTATATGCTATGAATGAGAAATTAGTTGATTTTAGAGATGAAATACTCATTTCAAAAATGAAATTAAAAGTGAAGTCGGTGGTTTTAAAGATGATGTAAATGTCATCAAGAATGAAAGTACTGGTTTTAAAAATGATGTTACTGATTTCAAAAATAATGTTATGGATTTTGAAACTGATATTCAGGTCTTGCAAAAGGAGATCAATGGTAAAGTATCTAATGTTATTTCAAATTTTATGTCTAAAGTTGACTATAAAATTGAAAATTTTGTTAATGATGTAAATCAACAAGTATCTTCTGTTGTTTGTTAAAGGTTTCAGTAACGAATTAGAATCCATTGATAACAAAATTAACAAAAAGCTGAACAGTGTATGAGATGAATTTTATAATTTAGAAAACGCCTTGCTAATATTGAAAATAATAAAATGCCGTGTATTGCTTATGTTATGTCAAATGTAAAGCGCCTTGGTAAACGGCCAGTTAACGACAGTCAGTCACCTTTAATCATAATTTAGAGCACAGTTTCATGTGAACGCACAAGCAAACAGCTGGGACGCAATGGATAAGGCCACACACTTTGAAACAGATCTACGGGACCCTACGGCGACTTTATGGAATGCTGGTCGGTGCAGAAGTTTGGCGGCTTTGACGAGTAGCCATGTTCGCCGATTCGGTGATAATCCAGTTTTTCTCTTTTTTTTTTCTTTTGTGGCAATATGTTCGTTAATATTTCGTTCTTTGGTTTGTGGTTTCATTTTATGGCGATAACTATATTGTGTTTACTGAGTAGATGGGTTCGTGTTTTTTTAAAGTCGAGTACCATCCAGAAATGCTTGCGAGAAGGGATGGTTAGGGGAATAGTTTGGTTTCTTCTCATTGTATTTACACGGAATTACTTAAGTGCAGGGGGAATAATGGGTGCATGCACGCGATCGACGTTAGCAACCTTACACAAAGCAGCGTTTCTCAGGGCCAGAAGCCGCCAAACTTCTGCACGGACCTGCATTCCGGAAAGTCGCCTCCGGGCGAGACCCTATAAATCTCTACCGAGGAAAAGGGATTGGATTCCGATTGCTTTGCCGGTACTTTGAATCTTCGTTACGGCGAAGGCCATCTCCAGGATTTCCACGCAAACTAGATCCGGAACAGACAGCAGAAAAGTGGGGAAAGCCTCCGAAAGCTGGCCCCTGACACCCAAAAATTCACCCGTTTAGCCTTTGCAGTTGTCTACAGATATTCGAGATGGCATAGCACAACAGCATTTCACAGACACCATTAATGATCAGGATACCAAGAAATCAACAAAGCTGGCCGACTGCAAAGTATTACAGCAAGTTGTTGTGCATGCCACGATATTCGACGCTTCACAAAGTGCTGCCCTTGGAGTTTGACGCTCAGTGCGTGTGACAAGGGTGTAAGACAAAGTTCTATGGACTGATGCCGTGACAAGCCAACATTTGTAACGGTGACAGCACTAGATTCTCCTCCTGGAACTGTGATGAACTAAGATATTTGCTTGACAACTACAGTAATTCTCGCCCTGAGAAAGCAAGGGAGGCCTTTCCCACCAGTTCATCTGCCAACCAAGGAAATGACAATTAACCGGTCTCACGGTTGGAGGTGCCCCTGCTACAGTCCTACGAGCCGCCTTTTCTTTGCACAGAGCTGATAACAGGCTTCTTGCCGAAGGAAAAATCAATATCCTAGACTGCAGAATACTCATTGGAAAGGGTGCAAACATCACTCTAGTTTTCTAAGCTTTTTTTTCTGGGCACTCCTATTTTTCTAAGCTTCCACACAGACCACCGTGGCACCGTATTTCATCAACTATACTCAAGACAGTGAACGGCGAACAAGCTATAATTTACCGGATTGCCACATTAAATCTGAATATCCAGACCTGAATCTACAGTAATCGGTATTATAGATCAGAACATTATTGGCCTGGACTTTCTCCAAACGTTTAACGTTATCACCCACTCCTCGTGCAATGTTCTCCGTTTTTACAAAGAAGAAATTCCATTGTATAGCACAGACAAGAATTTTTTCAGTATGGCTATCATAGTAACAAGAAACGTCTATATTCGACTGAGGATTGAGTACATAATTCTCGTACGCATTCTAGAGCATGCTGACAGCTCCTTCGTAGTCGTAACAGACAATTAGGATGGTTCCTCGGCAACTGGCGTCATTGCGATACATGCTGTGATCAATACTTCTTCTCCAGTTATCCCATTCCGTGTTGCCAATAAAGGTTCAAGAACTGTTAAGAAAGACACAGTAATTGCCAACTGTGAACCAGTGACTCTTATATACCCACACTACTTCAAGTACAGCCGAATGAAACATGCCATTGGAACTACGTGGAATGAGTATTGACTCCTGCCGTCAGTTAGCACCTCACCAAACAGCAAAGTTTATGACCTTCCTCTTGAGTAGGGTCATAAACTTTGTAAGAATGCCTTTGTTGCAACTTGCAAACAATGTCCATGTATTTAGCAAGGATGTTTTTGACTATGGTCGTACTTCCATCGCAATCAGTTAGTACTTCCATCGCATCAACTCTAGAGGTAGCTGCCCGATCCTAACAGCCGTCAAGAAGACTGCCCTTGCACAAGAAAAAGAAATTAACGATATGATTAAGGACGTTCCAGAGAACGATGTGATAGAGCCTTCTACATGTTCTTGGGTTTCACACGTTTTCTTTTTTTATTCTTTCGGTGAAAAAGAAAGACGGTTCCACCAAATTTTGTGTTGATTACCGGCAGCTGAATGACTAACTAAGAAAGACAGCTATCCCCTACAAAGAATAGATAAACTTCTAGACACCTTTGCCTGATCGAAGTAGTTTTCAACACTTGCCCTATGAAACGGCTATTGGCATGTGAAAATCCATCCAGAAGATCGTGAAAAGACAGCGTTCACCATGGATAACGTACAGCGCAATTCTAATATAATGCCGTTCGGACTGTGCAACGCTCCTGCCACTTTTGCACGTTAGTTGGAAACTGCATTGAAAGGATTTACATGGCAATCGCGCCTGGTGTATTTACGTGACATTCATTCTCAGCAAGGACTTCTGTGAACATGTAACTAATGCCGAGAAACTGCTGTCAAGACCTGCCGAATTCGGGCTGAAATGAATCCCTAAAACGTGTAAAGTTTTCCAACGTCAAGTAAAGTATTTGGATCATGTTATTTCAGAAGATGGAGTGCGAACATACTCATAGAAAATACGAGCTGTCACGTCATGGTCTCGTTTTACAGACATCCACCAGCTCCGCAGTTTCTTTGACATGTACACATGGTACCGCCGTTTTGTGAAAGGACTTCCCATTATCGCTAAGCCACTCCATGCGCTCACAGAAGTGAAAATACTTTTCACCTGGACACACGAATCTGCTTACGCATTCCAGGCCGTTAAATGACATCTAACGCAAGTGAACTTAGTAAAACCAGAAATAAATTTTTTGGTCACTAGTATGGAACTGTTTGCTTTGGTGAAGGCCGTAGAACATTTCCATCACTACTTCTACTGGAAAAAATTCACTATCCGTAGAGACAATGCTGCACTTCCATGGCTTCCAAAGTTAAAAATTCCTGAAGGTCCGATCGCGCGGTGGATCCAAAAATTACAAGAGCACGAGTTCGAGATCAAACATCAAAGGGAAATTCACATGACAAGGCTGATGCACTATCCTGAAAGGCCGTGCCAAGAAACTATCACTCTTGCTCTCAAGCGGAAACAAAATGTGGCACCGGTATACAGGTGAGACCAACGCAGGTGCAGTCTGTTGAATGAATAATTGTTACCGAACTTCCAAAACGCACAACAAAAGGACGAAGAAATTAGGCCGGTCGTGTCTTGGAAGTAGATGGCCAGTGGAGAGCGTCCTAGATGAGGGGCAAGAGGTTTCTTCTTACACTCTAGGTACGAAGCACTATTGGGCCCCAGTGGAACTCACTGGTGTTGCAAGATAAAATCTTATACCGACAATGGGAGAGCGCTGAAGGAAGTTCGAACAGATTGCAGTTAGTGGTACCACGAAGCAAAATCGAAGACGTACTAAATGAGTTGCATTGTTCAACTACTGGTGGGCACGGCGTAATTAACAAAACGAAGGAGAAATTTCAAGAGCGCTTTTATTGGTCAAGATATCCAGATGCTTTACAGAAATGGTTCAAGAAGTGCGACACTTGGTGCATCAAAGAAAGGGTCTGAGACCAGAAGCCCAGGAAAAATGTAACTGTATAATGTATAAGACACCTTTGAGAGGATTGCCATCGACATGACCAGGCCGTTTCGAAGAACCGATAAGCGCAACAAGTCCTTGCGCGTGATAATGGATTACTTCTCGAAGTGGCAGGGAAGTTGTTCCACTTCCGGACCAGGAAGCAGTCACAGTAGCAGAAGCCATTGTGAATGCGTGGATAAGTCCTTACGGAGTGTCTATGCAGCTGCATTCTGATGAAGGCAGAGACTTCGAATCAGCTGTCTTTGAAGAAATGTGCAGTTCGTCGGCATTCTCAGTTCGTCGGCATAGTGGAACGCTTCGATAGGACCATCACTCAACAGTTCTCCATGTTCGTTTTCCAAGATCCAGGCGATTGGGACATAAACACGCCACTGTTTTTACTGTCGTACACACGTGATGTGCTTGAAACAACGGGCATAAGACCAGCCCAGGTGTTATGTGAGCGAGATCTGCGTCTGCAATGTCATCTGTACTACGGATTGCCAAGCGGAAGGACTACAATCAGCGATTCTGTTATACAGCTACAGTACATCAGTTGACAAGGAACCACATCCGAGTGACAACAGACTGGATGAAGAGAAGGTTCAACTTCAGGGGGGACCCCGGGGTTGCATTCCGTGAAGGTTACCAGATATGGCTTTACAATCCATAACGAAAGAAAGGACTTTCACCGAAACTGCAGAGACATTAGACTGGGCAACACACGGTCACCATGTGTTTAAATGACCTGGTTTACCGGGTGCGAAGGCACCAAAGTCTAGTTCGTGCATGTTGATAGACTGGCGCCCGGTAAGGGCTCTTCTT
>JJRW01S0000092.1:165374-177624 GCA_001188405.1 Loxosceles reclusa
AAAATATCAACATGTTATAAAGGAACTTGTCCTCCTTTGTCGATGCAGGGATTCGAACCTACAGATCTGCCAACTGCCATCTCAAGAGAGACGGCTTTTCCATTCAATATAGGCCGACGGATATCTGGGCAGCTTATTGTCGAAGTCATTTGTGGTAAGAACCTTACATCCTTCCCCACCCTGACCTCTCTCAAAACCAAACGGTTGGGTCCTTGGCCACTAGTGTGATACCCATTGCGGGTGCCATTGTGAAGAAAAACTTGTGCCCTTTTTCAAAGCTGGTATTCAAACCTGCAGATCTGTCATCTCCAGAGAGAGACCGCTTTTCCATGTAATCTAATCTGACGGGTATCTGGGCAGTTAACTATCGAAGTCATTTGTGGGTGAAACTTACAATGTGATAAACTCTCAATAACCATTAGAAAAATATTTATCTTTTAATTGAACGAAATTGTTATAATCCAAACAATGATCGGGTTTTCCAGAAACTCAATGCACCATGTCACCGGTCCAAAATCGCTCGCGGCTGGTTTGATGAACATTCTGGAGAATTCCATCGAATGATGTGTCCACCTAAGTCGCCAGGCATGAACCCCATCGAATATATGCAGACAGCATGGCTGAATGTTTCATCCGGGGACTTCCGATGACTAGTCGACTCAATGCCACGTCAAGCGGCTGCACTTCATGGGCACTCATTGTAACAGTCATATTTTACGGGTACTCTGTGTCACGTTTGAAATTTTTATGTGGTCTGCAAAGAAGCACAATGAACTATTACTTGTTTCAAAATAACGAACACAAATATAATTGTTTCTAAAGGTTTAATGTTGAGTGCTTCCTTAAACGATTTGAAACTTTAACGTCACTCTTAACAACAATAAACCATTTCTACCGTGTATAAACCTTTGCATTTAGAAACTCCCACTTACCACTGAGGGAAACTGCATTTGATTTGATTGTATAGTCTTATTAGCTTCAGCCCTAATGAAGATTAATTTCCTACCCCTGAGTGGTGCTTTGAAGAGGCCTTTGAAACCAACGTTAAATTAAAGCGAGGGAAATGACAAATGCTTTCTCAGGAATTCTCGTGATAATATTGACACAGCGAAACAACTGATATTACTCACATTTCCTTAAAATGCGACCACAAAATTCCTTCATCTATGAAGAGAATTTCAGAAATATTATCTTTATTCTCTTTAACTAACAAATATTGGAAAATATTTTAAAAAGTTCCGTTTATTCCCCTCTGTCTTATTACTGATAGCGGTTTCATTCCAAAGAATTGTTTCCGAGAAACCGAAACAAGATTAATTCCTCAGCCATTTTATCGCAAAACGATGAAATATTTATTTCGCAAAACGGGCGCGTTTATGTCTCTAAAATGCTACCGACAGAAAACGGATTAGCTCAATTACTTCCGATCTGTTTCCTGCGAACTGCCACATTTCATCTGGAGGTTCCCAAATGGCATTTTACGTCTTGTGCGACGAGTAGAATGGTCGAGTTTAGGAGTTTCACTGCTGTTGTTCGTGTAGAAAGGCATCAGATATTGTAGGAGGACAGTTACTCCTCCCACGACATGCCCAAAAAACTAATCTCCTGTCACGAACGTCTCAGTATCCCTTCCGCTTAATGAGACTTCGGGTTTTGTTTCGACCGCAAACGGAGAGACATGTAAATCTCAAAACAATGTTTTTCAGCTTCAAGGAAACTTTGGAGGAGAAACAAACTGCACGTAACATTTCCGGCCCTTTTAAAGCGCAGAGAATAATTGCATAAGCGCACGAAATCGGTATGAGTAACTTCACAGAAAAGTGACATCAAAGACATTATTTTACAAAACTTCTTTATGACAGCAAGTTGCGTGAGGCCAATCATGCATACTCAGACTTCCCAGAAACTTCACTCCTAAATCCTATTTCTCCTTTCTCTACCCGTAAGAGATAAACTTCGAAAATATATTTAAAATGTTGCTTTATCACACACAAAGAATTTTAACTTTATTCTTTTTGGGGGTGAACTTTGTTACCACACCATGCCTAAGCGCTGTCTACGCTTTAGAAGTGTAGAACGCTTTTTCTTTTGATGACTTATGGAATACAACAAAAACAGCTTGAAGGAGAACAGACGGGTGCTAAGGCTAAACAAGCACGATGGAATGTGTGCTCGTAGCCAGACGAGTTACAGGAATTTGGGGAAAGAAACGCCTGTTTCATCAGTTTTTCACGCCAATGCTAGCAAATAAAGAACTTATTGAGAAGACATTTCTTCAGGTCTTATAGCTGTCGTACACATTCAGAGATTAAATGTTTTCTCTCCCTTCCTGTGAGAAAAACATTTAGCATCTGTGAACGTGTACGGCAGCTATAAGACCTGGAGAAATATTTTCATATTTGTAAAGTTCTCTCCATAAAAGACTTCAAAATTAAGCTTCCCAGATAAACGTAAGCGTAGTATAAATGGAAACTCTAAGTCTCCGGAGATGACAGATCCGTAGGTTTGAAACTCTGCGTTTTCTTTACAATAGTTATTAGTTGCAATAGTTTCTTGCAAAGTTATATTACAACAGAGTTCCTTACAAAGTTATATTACAATAGTTTCTTACAAAGTTATATTACAATAGTTTCTTACAAAGTTATATTACAATAGTTTCTTACAAAGTTATATTACAATAGTTTTTCACAAAGTTATATTGCAATAGTTTCTGACAAAAGGGCAGTTTTCTTTATGATAGTGCCTGAAAAGGGACTCACACGTGTGGCCAAAGATCCATCCGTTAAATACACTACTGAAGGTCAGATCGGTGTTCTGACCTTTCTCTCAACGTGCGGGAGGATGTAAGGTTCTCCACACAAAATGCTTCAATGAAAAAGCTTCCCAGATAAACGTCTGCGAAGCTTAAATGAAAAAGCGGTCTCTCTGCAGATGAAAGATCCGTAGGTTTGAATCCCGGCGTCGACAAAAGACCAAGTGCTTTTTACACATTGTTGAAAGCTGTCGGGCATGTATAGTTAAATGCATAAAGAACTTATTGTTTCACAGTGCGGTGCTTCAGGATTCATTATTGTTTATGATGTATATTATCAGTAAATGCAAGCAGAGAAGTAGTTATGACCAAGGGGTTCTACTTCTATGTATTCATAATCACAGAATGAAAGTTACAAATAGCCCTTGCTTGCAAAACATCTCACGTACCTTGAAAACGTTTCTAGAACGTGGATTTTACTATAAGTGTAGCGAAAATAAAATGTGTTCGTGGGGAGTTCATTTGAGGTATGCGCATGAAACGGTGCTGTACTGTTAAATCTGAAGTTTATTAATTATTTTTAGTTAAAATGGTTTGGCTAGTTGAAACGACTGTCTGAAACCTGTACGCATATGCTAAATAAGAGCGAAAATTAAAGAAAAAAGTGCTATAAAAATGTACTATATTATTTAAACTCTTAAAACAGATTTTTAAATATCTTGAGAATTTTGTATCGTGTTTTATGGGAACAGAGACATTTTCCACCCCGTGAGACATAGATCTTTGTTCAAACTTTTGATCTGCATATTTAGTGCACATCTATGAGCAGTTCGTTGTGAGAGTGATTTGAAAACGTGACGTTAATATACATTTCATGATAATCTTATCCCTTCGTTCAGCGTATTACAATTTCTATTTGCTTCATGGTAACGTTTCTCATTCAGTTAAGTGAACTGAATATACGCGTAATACATATGTGGTAAAAAGAGAAGAAAAAGAAAAATAAAGGTAGGCATTGAAACTAGTGGACTTTGTCGACGTCGAGATTTGAACCAAATTTTTCAGTTCGGGAACGTCCGTTCTACCTCCTGAGTTATACCGAAGGCTGCTGAGGCAGCTTATTATTTATGTGCATTGTGGGGAACTTCACATCATCCCCCACAAAGCTGAGAGGTTAGGGTCTGCCTGACCTCGAGTGGTTGTCCTCAACGTCCAAGGGTCTGTGTTCGGGCGCAAATACAGCAAGTCACAGTGTGTAAAGAGCGGGATTCAAACCACAGATTTATGAATTTCGAAACGACCGCTTTAACCAATCTAACCAATTGAATTATACTGCTGGGGTAACTTATTATCTATATACATTTACTATTCTTTTGGAAGGATCTCACGATATATATAAAGTGTTTTAAATCAATTGTGTTATTTCCTTTATCATCTATGGGCTTGTAATTTTCTCATTTACAATTACTGTACTTTGACTCGGAAAAACAAATTCATTGCATTGTACTGCATTGTAATATGAACAAAAACTGCAGTTATATTTTACTGTCGGGTACGGCTCAGAAAAAAGGCCATTATATAAGTAATCTGTGGTGGATTTAGTGCTGAAATCAGTAAACAAATCTTGTCCCAAGGGTTTCCCCGATGTACTTTGCATTAAAAATGCAAAGCATTATCCAATTTAAAGGATATATATTGTACGGTTCTTCCATTAAAACCAAACCCTAGTTTTCATAAGAGAAAATTCGTTAACAAGTAAAAATAATCTAAAATATGATTTTTTTAAAAATCAATAACTGGTATATACCGGGATAAAATTTCAAACTTTACTGTAAAGGACTTGAAAACAAAGGTAAAAGCACAAATATTATGGTTGGTATGTTCACTGGAACTAACTAGATAGAACGTGTGCTCGTCGCATTACCTTGCGTTAAATGGGCAGTTTGTCACTTGTATTTTGAGTTAAAAAACTGTGTGAATGATATTTTAACTTCACAGAATTTAGTGTAAATAGTACTTGTTGGATTTACCTAATTTTGGGAAATTACTTATTGCTTAGTCTATTCTCCAGAAGAAATTTCTTACTCATTTTCTTACGGTGTCTCATAGTTTTGGGCAGTGATTCAGTTAAATGGTTTGTACGAATTTGGAAAAACGAATTTAGAACTTAAGCTGATTCAACTCTCTTACTTTGTGAAAATACGAAATTTAAGACTGGCGTTTCCAAAATTCGGTATATTCAATTTTGAAGCATCCACAAAATAAATCAACAGTAGCACGAAACAGAATTGCCGATATTCTGTTGGTATTTATTCCGAAGGATTATGGGAATTTGTAGACAGTTCCTTTGAATGCGGCCGTCGCTTGTGACAATCTTTACTTGTCGCCTGTATTCAAGGACTTCTTCAAATGCAAGGATATGTGACTGTCACTTGAGTTATGTCAAGAGTGTACGAGGTCATTATTCAGAAACCGAATGTACCTCCGAATACATTGTTTAGGTATAACATTATGCATTTTATGTATAACAAAAAAATAATCAATGCATGTGATAAAGTATTTTAACAATTACACATTGCAACTGTTCAAAACATGTATTCTCGGTAGAACTTCATTGCCGATGGACTTAAATAGTGGACCGCATTCTTAGTCTAGCCGACAAGTGAGAGACAATTGTCTTAATCATCTTTGACGCGAAAGAAATGTACAAAGGGAACACGATTTTGCAGAAATGTTTCTCCGTTCGTAAACAGAGAAACTACGAAATATATTGCGCGTACACCAAACAACATTCTTCTAAATGCGCATTTGATGTGCACGAACTTTACTTCTTAACATGTTTTAATGGAAACAGCGTATTCTTAAAATGCGAGAAAGAAAAACCTTTAACAAAAGATATGGGGAATTTAAAGTTCTGAAAACGTTTGAATATATCCAGATAGAATGATAAATTTTCGGATATTGTGGTTGTCCTGTGCAAAGCAAGATATATTGGTCCCGCCATTTTGATCCCGCTAATTTTGGTCTTTCGATATTTTTGGTTTCCAATATTTAGCTTCGTTCGAAGTATTTTCTTTCGTTTTGAAACATTTCCAGCAAAATATTTCCTTCTGCTCAGATGAGCTACGAGCCCGTATTTATCCCATCTTCATCATTTAATATCTCCGCTTCAGATTATCCGATATCTACAATTTTTACGACAATCTTTTCGTACGCTTTTTAAAAAGGTATTAATATTGTCATTTTACTTCCCATAGAATACTGAAGCACCAACATGGGACCTCCACTCTTCCACACAATGCCCACGTCTTCTATGGCATCCCCTTGAACTACAACTAGTCATTATCGTTCTCTACCATCATAACGCCATCCGAAATAGCCCGAGATCCCCGCTTCGCTCTGCATCATATACCTACATCCTTTTCTATAGCCAAGCGTACCGCTTGTTACCGAATCATACGACAAATCGTGAATCTTGAATTTTTCACTAAAACTTATTCTTTCACTATACAGAACCTTATACATTCTGGATTTCAGAAAGTCACATGCAACACTGCTACTCAAAAAATAAAAATGAAATAAATAAAATGTACCGAAATGGTTGGATCGAAGTGTTAGTGCCAAAATGTCATGGACTGAGCCTGTGTGAGACATGTGTTAGTCACTACAATCTCCATGTCACGGTACACGAAGTCCGATGACTCCTCAACGAAGATTACTGGTTCGATTTGCATGAAAAAAAAAAAAAAAAGAAAAAAGCCCTTGGGTACAAAACCCTAAAATAATGTACATAGTGTACAGTCCATGTTTAGTTAGATCTTATGAGTGTGACGTCCTTCCTAACGGTCTTTGGGCACAGCTACTAGCCCCGTTGGACGGAGTGCACGATGCATATGCTGCACTGCGAAGTGCATGGTATAAGTATTTATAAAAAAAAAGGTCAGTGCGATCCGTGACAAAGGATCAGACCAAGGACAGGACTACACTAACGCAGGTTAGTGTAGCCGAGGTCTGGGGCACAGTATCCTTCGAAAATCCAAATTGTCTGAGTCGTCCTGTGCGCGGCCACGTCGAGGGCTCTGCCGATGGAAATGGCGAAACCGTCTGGTAGCGGAACCAGACAGGGTCCTCAGCTGGAAGAAGCTAATTCGGAAAATATCACTCTTAGAATAAATGACCGAGAGGTCGCCTTTGGGCTTGGGAAAGCCGGAGACGAGGTTCTCGCTGGGTGGGAATGACGGTTGAAATTTTGAGCAAGATTGTTAAACAACAGAAGCTGGTGAAGTATTTAGAAGTAACAGGTTCATGTGCGAACGCTATCCAACCGGCGGAACGCCATTTCAGGGCCACCCTTTATTATTTATTTCAATCATGGCAACAAATACGAATAATATTGGCATGATTTCTATCAATGTGAGCAAAACGACGACTTATGCATTGGAATGCAAGAAGGAGAGCTCCACGATAAAAAAAATCTAGGATGATTATGGCATCTTTAGAGGAGCTGTTAAATGATAAAAACGATGTAAACGGAATCAGGTGGCCACCGAATTGCGGGAGAAGTTTGACCAACTCCAAAATCTTATCATAGACCCGGAGTTGGAAATTAACGGATTTTGCGGCCTTTATGAGGCCCGGAGCCTGGAAAGTGAAAGGAAGAGAAGATGAGGGGAGAGTAGATGAAGGAGAATGGCAAGCGGTCACAAACAAACAAAAAGCCAACCTATTCTGTCACGGCAGCGAAGGGTAAAGGAAAACCACAAAAAGAAATGGTGAAAAAGAAGGGGAAATGTGGTTTTGTTATATGCGACGGAGGAGAAGGGACAGTCTCTCAAGGAGTTGTCAGAGCTCTTCGTAAAAGAAGCTAACACAAAAAATATCGAAGGGGAAATTAAATCAGTAAGGATGACAAGCAGTGGTGGTATCCTGGTTATACTGCTGAAGACGGAGGGCGCCGCCTCACATAAAACGGCAATTGAGGAGAGTGACTTGACACAGACAGTTATAAAGGCTGTTATACCGAAGGAGAGGATGGTCAGGTTTGTCATGTATGACTTTCTTGAATCATGGAGAGTGGAAAGTGTGACGAATGAGCTACAAGATTTTTCAGCAGTATTCAGGGAATGCGAATTGAAGGTACTCTTCCCTATAAAGGGAAGACAGAGACGAACAAAACGCTGGGTTTCCCAGTGCTCACGCAAGAAATTGGGCTGTCTATTAGAAAAGCGAAACCTCTGCTGTGGTTGGGTGAGTAACAAGATAAAACCCTTCGTGACAGTGCTCAGGTGTTACCGTTGCCTAGGCTTCGGACACACACAGCACAAGTATACGGAGGACCTGATGTGCGTCAGCAATAATACTATGTCCGAAGCAAAAAGCACGGAGATGGGAAAGAGAAAAACATGGATGTAGGGCACTCGGCCTTTGACCCTAAATGTCCACTCTACCTAATAGAGTTGCTGGCAGTCAAACTGAAGTACCAATGGGAGGCTTCAGCAACAATTCCAGCTTGCTAAGAGTGTTCCAGTTCAATACTGGGCACACGTACGCAGCCCAGAATAAGCTCCAAGTGGCTATTGTTGAGGAGCCCTATCAAGTGGTACTCCTGTAGGAACCCGTTGTCGGGTACCTGAAGGATTCGGGACGATACTAGGTCCGTGATTCCTGAGGAGGTACCGCATCAATTACCATCAGAACAGGGAAACCGCTCTGTGCAGTACTAGTTCCCGATTGCAACCTATCGCTCATATAAATAATATCTGCTCCGAATGTAGTAGCAATTAAAGTAACTAGTACGAAAGAAGGTATATGCTTAGCGTCAATCTACGTGGCTCGGCAAGGACCACTAGATTCTTCGTTTGACGCAGTTAAAGATTTACAAACCGCAAACACGAACTGCGGGCTTGTTGTCGGCGGGGATTTGAACCCCAAGGGTTCCTCATGTGGTCCTGGAAGGACTGATCGACGCGGACGAGAATTAACGGCGTTTGCATCAGAGAACAGACTACACATAGTCAACGCGATTGACTCGTAGGCAACGTTTTTCCGACCTGGAGGGGAGAGCTCGGTCGATGTCACGATGGTCTCAGAACGACTCTTAAGAGGGGTCGAGGGATGGCATGTAGCGCCTACCGAGACTTGCGGAACCGACCGACTGAGCATGTCCACAAACTGCAGATTGAACATGAAAAAGATGAATCGGGAGCGATTCTCAACGGCGATAACGGGGCTTGCTCTGAGACTCATTGCTAGTCTGGAGAGAGCCAGATTCTGGCCTATAATTTCGCAAATAGAGGATTTCGCAAATAACGCAAATAGTTGACGTACGACCACGCTACAATTAGCGCACAGAATTTTAATTAAGCAATTAACGTACAGCCCAACAGGCACAAAACGTACCAAGCACCAGCCGGTGTCTTGATGGTTGCCAAAGCTCAAGCGATGGCAGGCAAAGATAGGCAAACTTCGCCGCCAATTTCAGAAGGAACTCTAGTTGAAAGTGCGGGCTAAAAATGTCTAACTTTTAAAAAGAATCACGCAAAGAATGAGAAACTGATAAATCAGGCAAAGCACGAGTCTTGGAAACAGCTCTGCGAAGACGCGAGCGCAGACCCTTACCGAACCGTGTTCAAATTGGCAGGAGGCAAGGCACGCGAACGGGTGATGTGCACTTCTGTTCGGAAACTCAGCGGCGCACTAACCTTTAACATAAACCAGACCTTAAATATCATACTGAAAGCTCTTTACCCGAAGGATAACAGAGAGAACAACACACCGATTCAAAGAAAGATTCGCCTGGTAGTGTAACGAGCGCCGGACACACGTCCAGATACGAAGTTAGCAACGAAGGAACTCGACAGAGTCGTTAGGTGGCTACCGAAAAGGAAATCCCCTGGTCTTGACCGATTCAACGAACAGATCGTGCAAAGACTCAGAACCGAACCTGCTACGTGCACTGTTCAACACATGCCTCAGGACGTGTGTGTGTTCCCAAATGAATGGAAATGGGAAAAGCTCGTGCTTCTGAATAAGCCTAGAAAGGATCCTAGTGATCCTAAAAGCAAGAGGGGATTCTGCCTGCTCTCGACTTTAGGAAAAAATCCTGCAGCGGTTGCTACTGTCTTGACTCTGCTTCCACGCAGAGAGAGCGAGCTTCATAAAGTCGACACAGTATGGTTTCAGGGCGAGACGTATGGCTACGATGGCTCTGTGGCACCTGATAAGTGAACCTCAGAAAAGCAAACATGAAGGTCTCTACATGGCGGTGGTGTACTTTAGCATGGGGAGAGCGTTTGACACCGTGTAGTGACCAGACATACTCCAGCAGTTAAAAGAGATGGGCTGCCCCTGTAACATCTATGGGACACGGCTCTTCTATTTTTTGGATAGGAAAGGGGTATCCGAAGCCCAAGGAGTGAGATTGGAAAGGCAGCTGGATCGTGGGACTCCACATGATTCCTGCCTCAGCCCGTTCCTTTGGAACTTGGGGGCAAATAGCGAGCTAGCACTCAACCTCCAAGGGGGTGCTGTGCAAGTATATGCTGATGATTTTACTCTTATAGCTGCCGCGAACATCTCTGGGGAATTGTAGTCAAGAGTAGATAAAACTTTAGAAAAATTCTTGACTGCAGTGTGGCCCACTTATCCGGTTCAGTATTTCCAAGACTCAAGCAAAAGTTCGCACCCGTGGGAAGGTCCTGAGTAGACAGAAGCATTACTTCAGGAAGGGAGGCTTAGTTATTGAGTCATGCGAAGAAAATAAGGTTCTAGGAGCAACGATCTATGAAAGTCTAAGTTTCTTCCCTTACTTGCATCGGGTAAAGGAAAGAGTAGAGCAAGTCATGAGTAGACTAAAATACTTTGCCCGGGCAACGTGGGGACTGAACGGTGCTGCACATAGAACATTGTGCAAACGTGCTATAGACCGGATAGTGACGTATGCCGCCGATGCATGATGGAAGCACAGGGTAATGCCAGCGAAGTCAAAATCCTAGACTCCGCCCAACGGGTCTGTGCGATACGTATCGGCCAAGCCTATAAAATGGTCTCAAATGACGCTCTATGCGTATTAGCAGGCGTCCGCCAGTTGGACTTGGTGGTTTCCTAGGGGGCCGCCTTCTTTCGGGGGCAAAAATGCAACGAACATGATTAGATGTAAAACCCATGGAGGCCCTCTTTGGACCAGAGGTGGAGCCTTGGAGCGTACACACGGCGGATGTCCCGACTGGTCCTTGGACTGCCGGGGTTAATCGGATGAAGGGTACGAGGCTATCACTGACTGTTCCAAAGTGGGAAATATTGTGGGTGGTGTATTGTGTGTACTTAAGGATGGGTATCTAGATCATACCCTGAAACCCAGACTGAATGGCGAGGCAACCGACTTTCAAGCGGAGATCATGGCCCTGCAGGAAAGTGGTGAATTGGGTGGGCGTCCTACACCACCCCTACCCCCAACACCAATGTAAGACTTTTATCCGACAGCACATGTCGATTCTCAATGCTATCGAGGAACTGAAGGGACTAACCCCTCTTATCTGGGGGCTAATGGGGGCAGTGGGCTAGGAGCGTAGTAGATCCTCTGTCAAATTGCTCTGGGTGCGCGGCTACTGTGGAACCCCTGGTAACGAGGTGACTGACCAGTTAGCGAAAGCTGGCTCCCTCCTAAGCGCTATAACTTGGAATGTCAATGTCCCTCCAAGTAGTGCACAGTACAAAAACGGCTCGTCTCAAGAATGAAGAAGGAATGGAAAAGGAGTTGGGATACCTCAACGACCGGCCCACTTACGTATGAAATCGTCCCCAAAGTTGGAGCGACGCCGTACAAAGACCTGGGATACTACGTGACGCAGATTGTTACCAATCATGGGAGGTTCCCGGCCTATCTCCATAGGACGAAACACCACTCAACGCCTCCGTGAAGTTGTGGCAGCGCAAGTGCAGATGCTCGCCACCACGCGCTAGAATGCCAACTCACAGCAGCAGTGACACGGGACCTTCGCTCCCAGGCGAATTCCTCGATCGGTATAAAAACACCGGCTGCGAGACATGAGCTAGCAGAACTGGCTAAATTTCTAAACTCTCCCGTCTGGAACCCACGCAACCGGCGGAAGAAGGAGTTGGGGGGGGGGGGATTTTACCTACAGTGGGGAGGAGGATGGAGCTCTGCCTCTCAACTTGGGTAGAAAGACAGTGGAAATGGTAGCAAACTCGAACAATGGCCAAATACGGAGGGCCATGACTGACTGGAACCCGCATAGCGGTACCCGTCAAAATTCTTGATCGAGGCGGGTACGATGCATAAGACGAGCCTACGGCTCGCGCCCTACGAATGTATGCGCTACTGTATGATGAATAGTAGTAAATGATGCAATGCCCACCCACGAAAGACTTAAAAATAAGCTTGGATAGACAAGAGTCGGCGTAGCTTAACTGGTTAAAGCGGCTCTCCGGAGTAGAACGTTCCGGGTTCGATTCCCGTCGTCGACAAGCAGTAAAGAT
>JJRW01S0000092.1:333402-349755 GCA_001188405.1 Loxosceles reclusa
GATTTCGAAATTTAACAAATCAGAAAATTCACAAAGACATCAAATAAAGCATGCGCTAGCTACGACAATACAAAGCTCTGATTTTACAAAGGACGAAAAACATGGCAATTTCACACATAATTTTCCTATAACAATTTAAACACAGCCGGATGAATTACGCTTTACACAAAAATAAAAGTATCCCAACAAAGTAAGAGCAGAATTCTTTACGTTTCACCTTATGTTTGGCACCAATAACTAAAGTTTACTACACAGCCTTTTCATTCAGACCCCCCCCCACAATAAATTCCGACACACAGGCACCCGCTATGCTAAATAAGCCAAATTAATCATCCCTTTCGCTGACAACACAACCAGGAAACAACTCAAAATGTCGAGTAAAAAACCTCCGATTTCTCCGGTTACCGAAAGTCCGACACTACACAAATCTTTCGACACCATCTGACGAATAACAATCAGAAACGCTACCGAGGAAAATCGTCGACTGAAATCGCTCGATAGAACGTTTCTAAGCTATACAGAGCGAAAGACTACCCAGTAAGCGTCAGATTCCCCTTTTAAACGACCCAGGAAACTTCCAGAAAGCCGGCGTCACATGCTTTTTTTTAGAATTGTCCACCAGTCGCTACTCCCGTCCTTGACGCGATGAAGTGGTTTTCAAGGGCACGAGACTGGAACAAAACAATCAATGATTCTCTCCCAATCTTTCATTCGTGGGCGTAACTTTCCTTTTTCAAAACAGATGGCGACAGCAGCAACTGTCTCACTGCCCTCCCATTAGCTTTCTGCTCCACCCGAGCAGACATTACATTCAAATGTACAATTTACATCTCAATAAAATTCACATTCGGAAATATTTTACAGACACAAATTTCAACAAAGTTTTGATACGCACCTCTGGGTATGTGTGTCCATTCTTGCTGCAAAAATGTCACCAGCTCAGCTTTGGATTTCGGGTGTGGTTCTCTGGGCCGAAAGCGTCGCTCTAACTCGTCCCTCAAATGTTCTATGGGGTTTAGGTCAGGACTCTCAGCAGGCCAGGAAAGGCAATTTACATCCATATCTTGATGTCACTGCTTGACAGAGGCTGCAACATGACATTGAGTATTGCCGTCCTGGAAGTAACATCCGTCCATTCCATAACATTGCCATAGCATAGGAAGACCCTAATTGTCCAAAATGTTCATGTATAGCGTCGGATTTCAATTTACCATGAACAACTTGCAAAGGTCCCATGCCAGGCCACGAAAACACCCCCAAACAAGTACACCACCACCATCATACTTGACAGTTGGAACAATGCACTCGGGTAAGAGACGTTCGCCTGGCATTCGTCAAACCCAAGCACTTCCATCCGACTGGAAGATCGTGTAACGTGCCTCGTCCCTCCATAAAACAATTTTCCAGTGGTCCACAGTCCAGTTGCGCCCTTGCAAACACCAAGCGATTGTGCCGGATTTGTTGTATGATGTGATGTTTGGTTTGTGTGCGGCAACACATCCGTGGTTGTTGAGGGCATGCAGTTCTTTCCGCAAAGTATTGGATGCACCGTAACCCCTGTTCCCTGTTGAAACTTACTGTTGATGCTTTGGGGTGGCTTCTTGCGGTTCGTACGAATGTCTTGCTTCAGGACACGCCGATCCCGTTTGGCCAGTTTAAGGGGACGACCAACGTGCGCAGTTCATGTCCTAACTCTTGTAGTCTTCCACTTTCTCATAGCATCACCAACAGTTGACCGTGAATGTGATAATTCTACCACAACTGCGCAAATAGACTTGCCACTAAAGTGACAACTAACTATAACACCTCTTTCAAAGTCACTAAGTTCCTTTCGTTTCGATATATTATCACAATTTCACGCAGAACTAAGGACGCCGTTACCACTTCACGTATCGTATTTAACCTTAACAGGTTACCTGCGAGCACAGGATTTCCGTAAAATCCAACATGCAGTAAGATTTTATACAAATCCACTGGCGTCCGGTCTATTAGTATAGGATAGTGTTTATATTTCTGTTAGCTGTTTGCGTAAAGTTAAACTTTTCGCCGAATGAAACCGCACAAAAATACACATATTTAATAAAAATAACATTCGGTTCCAGAATAAGTCATTTTCAATAATCACGCAGGACAGAAACCATATGCACGAATAAAGTGTACCAAAATAGTTTCGAAGTGTAACATTTATGTGCAAAAGTTAAAGTCTATCGCTGTCATATGAAATTCTTTCCACGGTGTTCACCTTAAAATTTACACCATTGAATTTTCGAGATTAAAAAACTTTCTACTTTTGAAAATCTATATAACATACTCCGTCTAAAGTTTCGAAGTCAAAAAGGATTACCCGTATAATAATAATCAAGACCTTACCTCGCAGTGCCTCTCCGGTTTGGTGGATAAGGCATTGCAATCGGAAAACTGATTATTTCAAACTGGAGTCAATTCAGTTCCCGAGCTAAGAGTGCAGTCAAAGAATTATTGTGCCAAATGTGACAGGAAAACAAAATTACAGTTTTAGATGGCACTACGATATATAGGTATAAAGCGACGAGATGGCGCCGGAAGAATTTGAAATGTCAAACCACGTGAATATAGGCTGCTAGACATTAACATTGTTGCGGCATGAAGTCGACACGCGACAAACGCACGCAATATGCATGAAAGGCACAAGATGATGGGCACAACACGAGTAACGCCTCAGTTTATATAAAACTGTAGCCACTCCAGTGGCTCGTGATACCGTTGACGGGCTACTGTGCTGAGGAGCCCGGGTTTAAGTCCCGGTTGGCATGGGTGTGTGTGTGTTTGTCTTCAACTTGTTCATGTCCAACTCGTGTTTGGCACAGTATGATCTTAATGGGTCCTTGAGCCATAAAACACCAATCATCATCATCATCTATATAAAAGGGATTTTAAGATTGTGAAGCGGGTTTCTCATATGGAAAACATGTTGGCACGCAGGTTGCAAAGTATGCAGGTATTTAAAGTTCTTCTTATGCCTGAATTATGTTTCGGCTTGACACTGCAGCAGTAACAGCTCTAATCCGGCTGAGCATAGAGTCGAATAGAGTTTGGATGGCTGGTACAGGTGCAGCATTCCATGAGGCCTGAACTCTATTCCGGAGTTCATCAAACATACTGGCTGGCGAGTGGTGCTATGTCTGTCTCTCGGCAAATATTGGCCACACGTTCTCAGTTGGTGAGACATCTGGAGAACGTGCTGGCAGGACAACAGTAGAACAATTTAGAGAACGGTCAAAACAACATGGGGCAACATTCAGTCTTGCATTGTCCTCTTGAAAAGAAACGTGACGGAGGCCTCGAAGATAGGGCACAGCCACGGGCCTAAACAAATCATAAATGTAACGACGGCTGTCTAAATTACTAACTGTGCGTTCAAGAAGGTGATAGGGATGCGTACCCAATAGCACCTCATATCACACATTAGGTTCTCGGCGCGTTGACGATGACGGGTGCAAGTTCGCAATGGTCGTTACCCTACATGCCTTCATACACGTATGCTGCCATCATGATGTTATATGCAGAACCGGGATTTGTCTGAAAACGCCAGGTGACGCCATTCCTGCTTCGATGCTCGTCGTTGAACGCACCACAGTATGCGAGCATGTCTCTTCTGCAGCGTCAAGGAAGCCGCAGCGGCGGTCGCCGAACTGCCACTCCGTGGTGTTACATACGTCGCCGTATTGTCCGTGCTGGCGCTTGTTGGCCAGCAAACGACCGAAGTTCCTGACTTTGGGTAATTGACGGGGTGTTACCATTCCGCAAGACCGTGCGGACACCGTATCTGTGCTCATAGGCGTTAGTGACTGGGAGCCTCCTGGACCTGTCTATGGCAGACATGGGATGTCGACCAACGTGAACTGCAATATCGCGGAAAATAAACCGCAATTCCCATCCTATTGGGATCAAATCCCCCCATGTACTGGTAGGCGCTATTTCTTTGTACATAAGGCATAAGAAGACCTTTACAAAAGCAACCAACGTGCAAATGCAATTTCCCGATGTGAAATCAGCTTTTTAATATTTCATTTTATACAGACTGCGGGTGGTGTCACCCCTGCCAATCCTGTGAGCATGCGTTGAAGTATTAACAATTTGCATGTTCCATAGAGCATGTTATACCTTTCATACAAATTTTGCCTTTGTTGCGTTTCGCCTTCATGGTGTAGCAATTTTAATGGCCAGCAGTGTATATGTAATGCGAAATGTTTCTAGCACAAGAAATTATAGGTCGATGTTGGTATTGGGGAAATTTGGCTGAAATATTTATCACTTGCAATCTGACAAAGTATGGAGAAATCGTGAATTTCTTCGCAGTCGATTCTATGACGATAAACTATCTGCCAACATTACAAATGGAATTCTAACGACTCTGGTATGTATATATGAATAAGAGTTCGCGTTTCCAATTTCAAGTCAGTGGCGCAGCCGAAAGGTGCATTATGCACCTGACTCACTAGTTAGTATGATTCTTGGTTTGCGTGTGTCACCATATTTAGCTTTTAAATGCATCACCTGTGGTAAAGTGTCAACGTGATGTCTCATATGTTAACGACTAAGGTTGTTGGACTTGATCCAATTGCGGCTTGTAAGATTATGAAGCATTTTACATTCATCCAGCATCGACAAGAAGCACAGACTTAAACGAATGTCTATTTTATGTCAAGTGAGAAGGAAAACATTTATTTTTACTTCTAACACGTCTGTCATGTGCTTGTTGACATCGGATTATTTTCCATTGCAACCTAGGTGCTTTGTTATTCTCAACTAGATTTGTTAATTGGTGACATTCAACTAATCTGCACAACTTGTCATGTCTCGCAAATGCACATCTTGGAAGCAGAGCTTAGAATGTCGTATCCACGCCAAGCACTCATGCGTATATATTGTGGCAAACTATATTCTATCGCCTAGTATACTGTTATGTAACAAACACATATCAACAAAATGATGAACATATATTCACACTAAAAATAAAACAATATTCATACTTCAAGCTACGAACAATAAAGCATGCTCCATGTAATAGCTGATGCACATTTCTATAACTTCAGAAAAAGAGTACCAAATCATATTTTAAAGGAATCTGTCTAAAACCTTTGCTGATGTTGCTTCTTCCAATATTAATAGGGAATAAATACATTTTTATGTGATGTAGACTGATAATTTCCAAGCAAACATTCCTGCGCATTTTTGGCCATATGACTAACGTTACAGAGAAATAAACAGAATGCAAATATGGCCTGAACGTTAAAATGTACACTGACACTTGTAGGCGAAAAATAGCAAGGTGAAGGTAATTTATTTTTCATGCATTTGTTATAAATTTCATCGAAGGAAACAGTGCAGCAAAAACATGTGCATTAAGCTGTGCTGTTCTTGGGAAGAATATTGCATCGAAAGGCACATGTTTGTGTGTGTCTGAGTTCGCGGACTGTCGCCCCGCATAAAGTGGCACATGGGAACTTTCAAGCATTAATGGATAGTAATTCGATTCAAACTCAAAAGGAACTTGAAGAACAACTAGGAGTAATTCAGCAAACCAATCCTAATCAATTTCAATAAATGGGAAATATTCGGAAGGAAGATAAATGGATGCCATGTAAACCAATACCGAAGAACAAGAATGGACTTATCATGAAGAGTTTGAATGTGTTAAATAAGCAATAGAGAAAATCATTATTGTAGGAAATGGTAAGAGGTGACGAAAAGTGGATATCTTCAACAATATTGAACCCAAAAAGACACTGGGTTGAACACGGTAATGCAAAGACATCTATGACGAAACTTAGAGGATATTGCACCACTGATTTATTGAAATATGAAGGGTGTAAGGGATATGAATTGTTGGAATCACTTCAAGCTGATAATCGCTAGAAGCACAAGGTGCTGTATTTAAACGAGGAAATCGGTTGAAAACGACCATCCACTGGGGAAGGATTGCGTCCACCTACGACCACACACCTTACCCTTACTTTTATATCCTACCAAAACCCAGCCCACCACCTCTTATAGCCACCAGAAACAAATCAGTCGCCCCTTGTTGGCTTCCTCGTGATAAGATCTTAAGATAATAGGATTTCGCACGTAGAAAAATTTGTTAAAGAAACGTTATCGAGTCTTTTCTGGCAAATTTTAGAGTTCCCGATGTATAGCCATGACATAGCTCCTTCAGACTGCCATTTGCTCCGATTGACGCAATCTACTTTGTTTGCTGTGCACTCCCGGACGTTTCACGATTAGCAAAACTGGGTTGACAACTTCATCGCTTTATTGGACGAATCATCGTTTAATGCCAGAATCCGTCAGTTGTCTGACTGATGACAAAATGTCATAAACGCATATTTAGCTGATTAAAGGCGCTGTGTTCTCCCAAATACATCGTGCATTTTTCCTCAAAACACTTTAAATTTTACTTGAACACCTTATGAACTCAAAGATTAATCATCAGCAACTTCCCCCAAAATGATGAAAACAGATATTGCAAGCAGATTAAAGAAGGCAAAACGAATATATTACTAATTCTTAATCTTCAAGGAACACCAAATCCACTGGTGTTTCGAGGTTTTGCTCGAAATGTGTTTTTGGACAAACAATTTGAACGACGGAGTAAAATGTTATGTCGTCTGCATAAATAGCGTCTGCATAAATAGACTGTCCTGAGCACAAATTCCTCTTGGCTACTTGATTTCGATTGGAAATGATACTAACATTTTTTTCATTGCGAGCATACAAAAAAGCTTCCACTAGATGCAAACGTTTTCGATACGTCTTACATGCAATCTGTATATTACAGCCTGATGAAGTGTCATAAAGACTGCAAATCATACCTTGGTTAATTTTCAAAATTTGTAAAGTAATTTGTAAATTTGCGAAGTTCGGGAGTTTCTGTGTATTCACATGATCAGGTTGCAAGGGTCTCTCCTGTCTAACTCGGCATGAGATGGGGCAGTCGGTAAGTTCCTGGTATACGGTGACCAACGTGGGGCCCAAAGGTTAGGTCCATCATTCGAGGTCAGGCCGGTGCCCTGACCTCTCTCAACGCCGGGGAACACGTGATGTTCCCCCACAGAAGATTTAGATAATAAGCTGCCCGGATACTTGTCGGCATAACTTGATAAGGAAAGAGGTTGCTCCGGAGCTGAACGATCCAAGTTCGAGTTTTGGCGTTGGCAACAGAATGTGTGGTACAATTCCCGCCCGAACAGGAACCCAACCGTGAGGTCCACTGCTCCAGATCAGTCTTGTATATCCTGATCTCTCTCTCCCTCAACATGGAGGAGGAGAATCTGTGGTTCCCGCGCCAAAGACTTAGCCAATACGCTGCTCAGATGCTCGTCGGAGTAGTTTAATTGGGAAAGCAGTCCCTCTGGAGATTACAGATCTGTGGCTCAAGTCCTGGTGGTTCATGTTGTGGTTCAAGTCTTCGGCAAATGGCATTTGTTACAATTATCGCCCAAACTCATGGAATCAACCGTCAGGTCCATTATTCGAAGTAAGGTCGGTGACCTGACCTCTCTGTCAACGTCGGGGAGGATGTGAGGTTCTCCCCACAAAATAGACAGTATACCGCTCAGATATTCGTCAGCGTAGCTTAATTAAGAAAGCTGTCGCTCCGGAGCTATATTCCATACCGAGGTGATAATGATGTAAACTCTAAAATCACAATTTCACCATATTACTGGTACGTGATGTCTTTATACTAAAGCATGGTGTCATAGTTGCTTTTGTAATCATATTTAGTACCCTTATAAATGTTTGCTTTACATTGCAAAAATACCTCCTGCTTAATTTGTTTCTTCAGGGATTCCTTCGCACTTTGATTTTGGACCACTTCTGTAGAACTAAAGCTGGCATTAGCAAGTATTGTATAAAACCACAATAGAACTACATGTATTACTTATGCGAAAGAAAAAAGAAAATCCAAAGGGAGCGCATTGGTGACTTATAAACAATGACGGTTAAATGACTCATTTTCTAATGCTCAAATCTAGTTCACTATAATACAATACTATTTTCATGACTCACAAGATTTAAAATCAGTCACAATATCAGTATCATATGGTATAAGAATGTGGTAATCACAACTGCGTGATCATAGTGTATTGTAGTACAAAGTAAACACGCACACATTATAGTCTTCATAGAAAGTACTACCGTGTAAAACATTTAAGGAAGGATAACTCATCTCAATCTTACCAGTTTCATTGAAAGCACAAAGATTTTCCGAAAGTCCTAGAATGCGTAAGTATATAAACGCTTACCATATTTTTCACGGCACATGCCTGAGACTAATTACCATCAATTATTGACACGGCATATACTATGTATACTTATCAAACAATAAAGAATGACTAACCTTTCATTTGATGCCTATCTAGAATGAACTTAAAAGCTGCTACCAGTGATGTAAAAAATCAAAGTGCAATACTCAAACTAGGTACCTCTTTTCCCATAAACTATTCTGAACGCAGCATTTTAAATACCACACAGAAAAAAATAATACAATAAACCTTTCAATCTCTTTATATGACAGTCGACGTTAGTTCCTTATCCTTGAAGAAAAAGTATAGAGAGTTTGTATTTTGTATACTTACGCCTTCATAGTATACTGTATTAGGAAAACCATCGGACACTACAGAGTAGTTGCACACGCACATCCAAAGAACTTATCAGTTGGTAGATGCATTTGAACGAAAACGTATATATTCATATAAAACTGTAATAACTTCTACTCGGATAGATCACCAGAGTATAAAATTTCCTTGAAAGAGTAAAAGCAATTGGCTAAACGACATAACAAATATTCAGGAAGACATCAGAAACGACACCCAACAAAAACTGACGGAAAGCCGTAGAAGTGTCGTTTGAAAAAGTGCGAAGAAATGTTTCGTTCCCTTTGCAACGTTTCCGTTTCTGCTGGTACAGAAAATGCTTGTGATGGCTCTGTTAGTGCATGATTATCCGCAGATAATCAATCATTAACCAATCAGTTCTTTAGTGGTAGCTATGTGATGAAGCACAGTATAGAATTGAAAATTACACCAAAGAGACATCATTATTTGTCAAAAAGATGAACGGAGTTCATAGTTCACAACAGCCGCCCAATGCAGCTGCTGTTTGACAAATCCAAAATGTAACATTATATAAAATGGCTAACAATACCTGTCTAACACGCAGCACTACAAACCTTCATCCTTTCGCAAAAACAAGAACCAGATAGGATATTGAACTGACACATCAAAATGACGTTAAAGGCACAACCTCACCTTCCCGCTTATAAATAACATTCAAAAAGATAGCCAGAGGAGACTTCATTTGCTTACACAACAGTTATTTTATTACGGCTGTGCCTTATTTAAGAGGTGTCCATATGGTGGCTGATGGTTCATAGACTTCAATTTAAGCCATTAAATATGACGAAGATAAGCAGGTTCTAAAATAATTGAAAGACACCCCCTTGAACTTGATAACTACTGTATTAAATAAAAGTTTGTGAGTTCAAAACAAATAGAGTTTGGTGTTAAATACCAGTTAAATGCAAGTTTGGCTTTAAGTTAATTTATTCTAAAAGGGTTAATTAAATAAGTCTTTCACTCTAAGGAGTCTAAGAAATACGTGTATTGAGTTACGAATATTCTCTATATTGAGTTACATATATTCTCACTTATGACAAATTTCTGTGCTTCTTAAGTGAGTATTTTAGAAACTTATTGCTTAATTTAGTGTTTCAATTATCTGTTAAATTTCTTAGAGATGTATCCAAGTTGTTGACATTTTTAGTTTAATAATCAGAAACTTGTTTTTATTCATGCTAAATTCTTGATTTCACTTAGTCAGTCGCTAAGGGCTATCGCATTTCAAGTTCTTAGTTTTGATTTTGTATTGTTTTGATGTAAAGCCATGAGTGTATGGTTTTGATCAGACAGATGGCAGACAGTTTTGAATGTGATATCAGGCGAAGATCAGGTTGATTTAGTTGGTAGTTGGTAGATTGATTTAATTGGTTGTTGGTACGTTGATTAGAATTCAATGGCACAAGGACCTGCAGAAGTCATACTGTGCCAGCAGGTTGATTTAATTAAAGTAGGGACTGATACTCTGTAATGTCCACACGCAAAATACTTCAAAATAGGCTTCCTAGATGAACGTCGGCGTAGCTTAAATGGGGAAGCCGTCGCTCCGTACTAAAGGTTCCGGGTTCGAATCTCTGCGTCGACAACTTTTCTTTACAAGTCTCATGTTGAGGTAGCCGCTACACCACAATCAGTCCGTACATGTTTCAAAAATAAATATAAATGGTACAGTGGGCTTATTTAGGGAAGCAAAGGTTTCTACAGGATAATTCTGAACTTTTGAAGAAAGTTAAAAAGATGGTATAGGATACTTCACAATAATGTTTTTTCACAGTATGCATACTTCCGCAAGTACTGCATATAAGTGCTTGCGCAAGAATTGATCAAACAGTGAAACGGTGCTCAGATTGGAGACCACCAAAATAACGCATTTTTCACAATGTCTAATTACAGGTTTCAATACACCAGGTATTTCTTGAACAATTGCATCAGCAAAATAAGTCATGTGACAAAGTTCTTAGTGCTGTCAATAGAAGTCTCATACATCTTTATGAAATCTCAGAAGGCCATTTATGTATATTCTCAGAAAAAAAGGAGCAAATTAAATCAGGCGACCATGTTAATTAAGTAACAGGTCCTTACCGACCAGATCGGGGGCACTCACCGGCGGCGTTCGATTACGTGCGTACATAGATGGTGAAGGCTGATGATGCTCCATAGTGTTGAAACCACATGCGACTACGCATATGAAAAAGAAAGAACATGGCCCATCAGTTCTACCAAGGATGCAATAAGTTCACACGGCGGGTCGAGACAACAGCAGATACGAGGCTCAATTCTAAAAGTCGTTGGCGGTAATCGCTCAAACATTAACAGCGAATCGTTGTGGTCGTATCACATGTCAATAGCGAGCGCCCAATTACCAGCATGTGCAGGACTGGGTTCTTAAGATAAGCTCTTGTATTAACCTGTTAAGAGTCATGATGTCACTCCAGCAGAAGAATAACCCATGCATCAGATATGAAAAATGTGAAAAACTCCTATATTCACTCTCATTTCTGATGCGACGTTTGCAGGTCGTGTGTTCCTATTCCCGATAAACCCTATCAAAGTACCAATAGTGGTCGGCAAAGCTCAATGGAACTGCTGGAACTGAGAGACCAGAGTTTCGAATCCCGATGTCAGCAGAGCTACCTGTTACGAGGTCCCGGTGAAGAGCTTGGTGAGACCTACCGTAAAATGAAAGTCCGCATGCTTCGACGCATTGTCGCTAGCAAACACTCCAAATGCGAGGCGAATTACATTTCCATTGCCATAATACAGCCATTTCCCGCCACCCCTTACCTCTAGATACTGTGATATCCGAATACATTTAATATACAAGTATAATACTCCACTATAACGATCAAAATTCTTAAGCAAGGTTTTCAGACATCTTCACAATCCTGAACATTAACAACAAAATATTTATAATTTTACAATAAGACGCTGAAACAATGGTTATATTCGTAAATCATAAATACGTTAGAGGAATCAGACGATTTTTTTTAATATTGCTTGAGATGTTGAATATAGAAAATGCACTTTCGAAAGGCAGAAACGATTACTTTCTACAATGGTATTCCTATTAACATTCCAGTGTTGTTTGCTTGCGTTATTTCGAGCCATTATAAGTGCATAAGGTAACGACGACAGAATCTCAAGCGTTTGGTGCATACTTTTGTCATCGCGTGTGAGAAACATGCGTGTTAGCCACAAGATACATAATTGATCTCACAGAGGTTAGTAGATATTTTTTCGCGAAAATAGGGCAAAAGAAAAGGATTCTTCTGCACCTAGAAGCGCGATGATTAAGCACTGCATATTTGTTTAACGTTTGTTTTTAAAAGAAGCAACCTGCACAATTAGGTAATTATTGGTTATTTTCTGTTTCATTGCAGTTTGTTTTTTTTTTGGACTTGTAGTTAGCATTTTCCTTTTTTGTTTCTTTTTAACGCTGCATTTCTTCCCTTAAACGCCATAAAAACAACAAAAGGTTTGGGATACTACGCAGTCTGTTGCTAAAAATAACGCGAATCTCCTTCGCTAGCATTCAAATTGCAAAAAAAAAAGAAAAACTTACGCATCGTGTAGTAAAGCTTATTAAGAAGCAAATAGTTTTGTACAATTTATTAAATAAACCACTGATTTTAGCCTTTTTCGGTGGCATCAAATTTCAATATGTTTCCTAGATATCATAAAAAACACAGTTTTTAGGAAACGTGTTACCAGCGTAGAGTAATATAGATATCCAAATAAAGAGAGGAGGGAAATGTTTAGAGATTTTCATCATCCTGTTCCTTTCCAGTGTATTTCGCTAATGTTCTTCCGCATAACGATGATGGAGCTTTTCCCTTTTTAGATAACATTAGCAAAAATGCGTATGAGGGTGAAACAACTATAGTTAGCGGATCACTACTAAAATAACGAACCTATAATTGTTAAAAAATAAGCGCTTAAGGAGTAAGCTATGAAGTAATAACTTTCAACTTGTTTCGTCAATTTTCTAATTCCAGTGCGATATTCCATATATTTGGAATAATAGTAATACACACCGAAGAGCCATTACATTATGACTACTTGTTTAATCGGAAGTAAGGCCGCCTTTCGCCCTCAAAACCGCCCACACCCGGCGAGGCATTGACTTGACAAGGTGCTGATAGGTAGTCTGTGGTATCTAGTACCAAGCGCGCACCCAAGGATCCTGCAATCTTCGCACATTGCGATGTGGTAAAGTAGCTGCATGAATTCCGTTTTCCAGGTGGAACCACAAGTGTCCGGTTGGATTCATGTAAGTGAATTCGGAGGCCAAAACATGACTTGAAATTTATCGGAATATTCACCGAACCACTCCCTGACGATTCGGCCAGTATGACATGGTGCATTATTCTGTTCTTACACACCACCACCACCCGAAGATAACATTGTTCACATAAAGACGTGCACCTGGTCTGCAATGATGCTCATATAGCGCACAGACGTCAGGGATTGTTCTACGGGGATGGTGGATCCTAATGTGACCCAGGAAAAGACCGCCCACACCACAATACCGCCGCCAACGCCTTGTCACCTTGTTTCTGGCCAACTGTGCAGCCGGGAGACGGCTATACGTTGGAAATGGGCATATTCTCACTGCCTGTCGATGTGATGGACGCCATTCAGCGCGCCATTCAGAAAACGCCATTCAGCGGACTAGACGACTTTCTCCCAATCCTCTATGATCTGATTCCGTCGTTCCTTGGGTGTAGGTGCTGTTTGCAATGACGTGCCGACTGCGCAGGCTCATGCACAGCAGTGTACCTGCACTGTATGTTGAGACACACTATTTTGGTCGTGACTGCTGTAGCTGCGGGTGATTTCGGCCGTAGTAGCTCTGCGGTCACGGCGAACTACAAGTGAACAGCCCACCAAATGCGTCTTTTCTGAAATCGACATTCCCAGGCGCCGAGCCATAACGATTTGGCCTTTATCGAAGTCTGATAAATGAACTGTTTTCCCCATTATGTCGCTAAACACTTTACTTGTGAAAAGAAAGTGCATGAGCGCTTTGTATACGCCAGAAGCAACTGTCCATACCCATGGTTTTGTCTCCGTGCGAGCTCATTGCTCTGGGGGGAGGGGGTTTATAATGTATAGCCTCCACGGTGTATATAAAATGAGACGGACAAAATAAATAATACACTGGCACATCTAAGAAAATAAAGAGTTTAAATCTACATTATAATTCTTAAATAGGTATCTGATTTAGATTCGAATAACGCTTAATTTTACCGATAACTAAGACATCTCTTTGTTAGTTCATGTTTGTCTTACACCTGTTAGAATTTGCATTATCTTCGGGACAAATAAGCAACTAACTTTGAGGTTTGAGTTCTTCGCAAGAACCTTTAGATTTTCCACATGTTCCGTAAAGTGTATGTAAAATTAGTTCAGCTTTCGCACATTCAGAGCCATGAATTTCACTTATTTCCAGTCCCCTGTGTTTAGAATTGGTAGTGCACTAACAGGAATAATCCAGTTCCGAAAATTCGCGGTTTTTCTGAAGAAGCCGAGACAAAACCTTCTACGAAAAAACTGTAGTAAGTTTTTTCTGTGTAAAATAAATCTATCTGTGCCAACAATACGTCGTCACCTTTCTTTTTTCTTACATCGATAACAGTTTGTTCTAATCGTTTCCTCTGTAAACAAAATGTTGGTTTTGTCTGAAGCAACACCGATTCTCGAGATAGGATCTTTCAGATCCTTTCATAGGCGCCTCGTTTACCAATGTTTCCATGTTCCACCAGAAGAAGATGCGCATTGTATTAAAGTTTGGTATGCGTGGAATCTAAGCCACAGGTCCTGCGGGTCCGATCCTGCGACCGATATATGTCACATTTAGGAAGTATCAGACCTTTAGGAAAAGTGTTCTGGGATCCCCTCACGGTTAAATCATATGGTCCCCTGGGTAGTGAACGGAACACCACTGACCGGAACTGACAGGGAAGAACTTACAAGAGAAACACACGGTACGCTGCACCTGCAAGATGCCCTGTTAAGAATTAAGGTCACACCAGGCAACCATCGAAGGTACCTGCCCACACGTTGACGTCAAATATCTGCTGTTGTTTGCGAGGGGCAGTGACGCGTGGATTTCCTTGAGTTCAAGCGTGGGGGTTATGACTGTTGAAAATGCCTTCCCAGGTAAGCATGGCCTCATTACTGAATAACACGAATGCCTGAAAATGCAGTCTTTATCCGGTAGCATCCACCTAACATACTCTGCCAAGCGGGGGTAGCAAACTTTCTTAAAAGCTTGGATCTTCTGTATCTGGGATGCGTCAGTGTTTCATGCAGGACATTCCACACCGAAAGTTGACAAATATACGTTTCAAAAGTCACCGCTAACGAACTTGTTGATGGAGCTTCTGCAAATCGCTGCGAAACATAGTCTGTCATTTCCTCTGCCGGCACGAGTGCAGATGCCTAGTATCCCTCATCGAAAGAGCCAACGAGTCAGTTTCGCGCAGTTTGCAATCCCTACTGGCAAAAGTCGAATGGCAAGGATGTTTCTCACTTTAAAAGTTTTGTGCTTCACGTTCATTACCACTTGTTTGGCCATACTTCAGACGCATATCCACCAATTGCCCGTATGTGTAGAAAAGGCCGCTCTTTGCCTTTTCATAGATGCATCATGTCGTCCACGATGTTATCACGGTAATATCAATGAACGAGTTCGGGTTTCTCCTAAACGTCTATTCTCTTGATCAGTTGATCTGATTTGAATCTGTTGCTTCTCAGGAACGCGTTGTAACCATATGCACACGTTGGATCTTTTCTAGTTTACTCCTCGCCCGAGGTTTCACTTGAAGGACGTTTCATCCGTACTCAGCAACCAAATTTCGATTAACTATTTTCCCTATGAAAAAGAGTGAACTTAAAATTCAAAGGCAACTGTTATTTTTTCGTTTTTTTTTTTTTTGTTTTCAATGTTTTTGGTTGACGTTTTTGGTTGAACAACGTTTTTGGTTTTCAAATTCATTTCAATTTTGTGCTATTATTTGAGGCATAAAAATGTCGAAGTTATACCTATAACTTGAAATCTCTGTGCTGAATGTGGACCAAAACCTCAAACGTTGTAATCTCTGCTTTTACTGGCACTACGAGTGTGTACCACTCCAGGTTCCATTGCAAATATCCCCCGTCTTTTTGTGTAATATGACCCCTCTATTTGCAGAAAGAGTTTTATACGGTCACCCAGGGCATTCCGCTTTAATATGTTTTGTTCCTGATCATGTTATTTATGGAAAAGCTTCGTATGTGCGTGTTACCTGGAAATCAGTATCAGCAATTTTCGCAAAGATACCGCTTACGATTAGATGACTAATATTGTATCCCCGACGAAATAATGATAGCAGGCAATGATAATGATATACAACCCCTTGGTTGTTATAAAAACTGCTCCTAGATTGCCTTAGTTCCCAGCATGAATAAACATATTTATTATCTATAAAAGGATAGGAAATGAATGCATACGCTTCGAACGTCTCACACATTTCTTATGCCTTTCTATAATTTCATTATTACATACAGTTTTCTTTAAATTTTCTTTCTCTAAATATCTAAGATGAAAGATGAAAGATGTGAAGATCACCCAGCACAAAGACGAGATCAATTATGAAAGGAAAATAAAAGAAATCAAATATGCGTAATAGGAGTTCCATTTGCATTTCACAAT
>JJRW01S0000096.1:5416-18985 GCA_001188405.1 Loxosceles reclusa
CTTCAATATAGAACAAGTATCCGTTTTATAACTCGATGACCTCATACCTCGTGCAAGCTGTAAAACTCTGTAAAGAACGTGCAATACAGTATACACTGAAGTGCCAAAAGTCATGGGATAACAATATGCAAATATCCAGGCGGCGGTAGGATCGCGCGAAATACGCATAAATGGTCAGTGCATTGTCAGTTTTTTTTTTTTGCAGTTGCACGGTAGTGAGTTCTGTTAAATGTTGACTGACGTGATTATGGATGGATACACGACGAGAATTGAACGACTTTGGACGCAGAATGGTATTTGGAGCTAGACGCATGGGACATTCCATTTCTGACATTCCATTCCATTTAATGGGGCTCCATTTCTTATTTGGGAATTCAACATTCCTCGATTTACAGTGTCAAGAGTGCCGAGAGTACCTGATTTCAGGCATTACCTCCCATGGATAACGCTGTGACCGTCCGCGTTACTTAATGATCGCGACCAGCAACGTATGTGAGTAGAGTAGTCCGTGCAAACAGACAAGCGACACTGCGCCAAATAACAGCAACAATCAATGAGTCACGTACTAGGCACGTGTCCAAGAGGTCAGTGCAGAGACATTTGGTGTTGATCGGATATGGCAGCATAAGGCAGACTCGAGTGCCTTTATTAACAACCCACCATCGGCAGCTGCACCTATCTTGGGTTCGTGAACATACCAGTTGGACGGCAGATGACTGGTAAAACATAGCTTAGTCAGATGAGTCACGGTTCCGGTTAGTACGAGCTGATGGTAGGGTTTGGGTGTGGCGCACACCTCACGAAGCCATGGACCCAAGTTGTCAACAAGTACCGTGCAAGTTAGTGGAGGTTCCATAATGGTGTGGGTCGTTTTTTCATGACATGAACTGGGTCCTCTGTTCAAAGTGAACCACACACTGACTGGAAATCGTTATGTTCAGCTGCTTGGTGACCATTTGTAGCCATTCATGGATTTTATGCACCCAAACAACGATTCCAGGATGACAATAACACCGGGCCAAAATCGTTCGCCATTGGTTTGATGAGCATTCTGGAGAATTCCATCGAATAATGCGGCCACCTAAATCGCCAGACATGAACACATCGAACGTATTTAGAATATGATCGTAAGATCCGTTCACGCAAATGATCCGTTCATGTAATAATCCGTTCAGTAAGATGATCCGTTCACGCAAATCCGACCATGCACCAATTCCGCAATTACGGACGACTATATAGACAGCATGAATTAATATTTCGTCCGGGGATTTCCAGCGACCAGTTGCCCCAATGCCACGTCAAGCTACTGCAGCACCTCGCCGGTTTAAAGGCGATCTGACTCGATATTAGGGGGGGTATCCCATGACTTTTTGCACTCCAGTGTACATTTGGATGTGAAAAAAACTATTAATAATTGACTAGGCACAACATAGTATTCTTGGCAGAACAAGTCTACGAATTTGCTGTACCATACTGACAGACAATATCACAACTGTACAAAAAAGGCGAAGTAAACTTATATTATAGCATGCATCTAGTATAATGCGATCGTGTTTTTTTTTCTTCGAAATTATTCTTGAAAGATGTTTTTACTTCATTTACTTATACATTGTTTCATACTCAATTTCTCAAGCTACTTCTTGAGAATATAAAAAGCTCAAGATTTTTCAAAAACGATAAAAAAAAAAAGTTAAGCTACAAGAAGGTAATGCAAATTGATGAGGCGGAAACAAAAATATTTTGTTTTCATAAGAGACAAAAAATATTAATGAGAATGTCATGTCTGGCTTTCTGCACTGTAATTGCTTCATGACTCTAGGTTTTTATGAGCCGAAATAATGAGACTGTCGAATTTTCTCTCTTCACTGTTTTTTTTCACTCTCAGAAAGCTGTGGAAAGTTCTTAGGGATCAGGCGACATTCAAAGTAAAGAGCTCGTTTATCGTTGTATTTGTTACTTTTTCTGGAGTGGCATTTTTGGTGTCGCATCATTACTTGCTTTAAAAAAAATTACATTCATTCTATTAAATATTTAACACAGAATGTGAACCACTTTTTTTTTAATCACCGTCTACGGCTTACAATTTTCATTACAGTTTCATTTTAACGCGTGGGCATTTAATACCACTGAGTAATTTTAATTAGAGAGGGGAAAAAACTTAAGTTAGTTTCAAATTTGTAAATAATTTGTTACGTTGGTTAAAGAAAATGCTCTTCGGGCACAGAGTTGTAAGAGAATCGCACACAAAACAACTTCATAGACACTCTAGAAATGAGTTTATTTTAACCGAAGCATTCAAATCATTCATGAGAGAAAAATCTTCTAGGAAAGTCTCACTAAGCTTGTATCGGATGTACGCCATATTAGGGGAGTAAATACAGAATAGAAATCCCCTCTCTCTCTGGACGGAGTTTAGTGTACTTTTTGTCCTGCATTTCTAAAGTATAGTTAGAGTGGCTTAACCAAGCAGTTGAGGGTGGGGACCTCCTCGCAAACTGTTCACGAGAGACCCCCACCCCCCTTTCTCCGTCCGCGTGCTAGAAAACACGGGTATAGAATGACTTTCTTTTGACGAAATGTTTTTATATATCTAGCAATTATTTCTTATGACCAAATTTCTTTTAGCTCGCTCCACACGGCTCTCAACGGATATGTTAATGTTTTTGCCAGAAACCTTTGAGTACTTCGTTGTAAACCTAACGAGAAAACGGCGAAATAAAGATTAAAATTAAGCGTGCAGGATTTTATCCACTAGTTTAAAGACTTTGAAAAAGAAATTTTGTGAAATTTCAAGGGAACCTGTTGAACACACTGAGGAAACATTTTGGAATTTTGTGGCAGAAGGACCTATAAGGTCCTTGTGCCACAAAAGTCTAATACAACCAACCTACCAACGTTTTTACTTCATTCCTACCGACATGGTTCTCATAGGGTGCTCTGCTGTTTCGCTTATTTTGACCACCTTCCTCCACAGGCATCGATTTTTACTGCCGAGCTCCATTTCATCTCCTTAGCGTTAGAACATATTAGCCATTGCTCTCTGTTACAGACGTGTGTGTATTCAGACCCACGCAGTGCTTTGCACGCTCTTCTTTCTCTGCAGCATCCCACCTACCCTGTTTTCCCACATCCTTCTTACTTTGCGAGATTTGCATACTCGTAGATTTGATCAGATTCTGCTTGATTCCGGCATTACTGGGAACGAGGTTGCAGACCGTGCCGCGACGTCATCTGCGGCTCGTCTGCGAATGCCTGCCCTATTCACTGACTGGAAACCCGTTATTCGATACCGTGCACATGATCGCTGGCAACGGCACTCTGACACAAACTGCGAACAAACTGCATGCAGTCAAGCCTGTAGTTGCGGTGGGTCGTGCACTTGTCGCCGTTCTCGACGAGAAGGCGTGTTACTGTTCGGCAACGAATTGGACACAGCCACATCACGCATGGGTTGCTTTTTCTTGGTGAGGAACCACCTACCTGTTCATACTGCCATTCAGTTTTTACCATTCCGCATATTTTCATTGATTGTCCTGGTTTCACGTCTCTTCGTCTTCAGATAGTTGTCTCGCCTTTTAGACCTGCGTACCAATTTAGCATCATTTGATTTGACCATTTTGCAGCGTTTTTTTCATTTCTTGCCATTTGTATCACCATTTTTAGATTTTTTAATTGGTTTTTACATTTGAGTGTTGCGCTGGTTTAATCGCTCTTCGTTTTTTCATTTTCTGTACACTCGTTACATGTTGCTACGGTTACGCTCTTACGTCCTACAAACTGTTTCAGGAGTCGCTTCCTGATGCTGAAGTTCAACTAAGTGCACTCACGAACACAAATTGATGCAGCGTGCCCTTTCTTGGGGGATGTGTCCTACAACGGGTACACGTGAGACATCGTTTCCTTTTGTATTACTTTGTTTTTCGTCTGTTTTTAACTTGTTCCTGTTTGTCGTACGTTAGGCTCTGAATGACGTTTTCAGGTTTTGTGTCATTAAACTTCCACTAATCCCCACCAACGAAATCCTACCCACCTCTTTACTTCACTCCTGTCAACAATTCCTAGAAGCCTTTTTGTTTCGTTTCTACCGAAGAATCTAGCAATAACAGGTTGTGTGTCTATGGCACTTTATTGATTGTTTCCGCCTCGAACTCTGTTGTTTCTAAGAAGCGGTACGATGTTAAAAAAAAGTATTGGACTATAATTGTACTAAACGTAAACAATTATTACGATCGCATCCGAAGGGAAACAATTTTTTTTTCAGCAGCATTGACTGAGGTAAAAAACAAAATCTGCAAAATTTTTCGTGCTTCATTTACTCCAGAAAATTAACAAACTCTAGATCAGGTAAAATTTCTATCTTCCTCACGTATTGTAGTAAAATGCCTGGGCTAATAAAAGGTAGGTACGCGAAGTAAAAAAAACGGGAGTATGGACGAGGTGAACGTAATGCTTTCATTCGTTATCTATATTTCGGGAGAGGCTGTTACTTCAGTCCGTTCTCACCTTAATCTCTTTACTCTTGGAAGCACTTTTTCTTCACCCACCACCACCACCCCTTTTTTTTCCCAGCAAAATCCAGCAGATAACAGAATTTGTATCCGCTTCACGGTTACTGGCGTTATGTGAATGCGCGGTTGGTATCGTATTTTTAAACAAATGCAAACCGTCTCTCCAAACATTTTTGATTTTTCGATACACTTTGCGTTATGAGAAATATCGTCGTAACGAAAATAAAATAATGTATTAAAACTAGGAGAGCTCCAGAGATACAGAAAAAAGAAAGCAAAAATCATCGTGTGGATCAAGCTAACCACTTTCCTCGCACCCTATGTAAAACCGAGACCAGACTCATTAAAGTTTGGGGGCCTTCGTCCACCCGGGCTGGGTCTAATTAAGAGCGATAGAGCTGTTTGCCAGTGCGCCCGCCATGGCTGGAGGTTGAGAAGTCCATAAGTTGTCGGACAAATGACAAATTTGTGAAACAACTTTAAGTTTCAAAGCCAAAATTACCGTTGTGGGATTTGCGTCGAACCTTTAGACGTTTCAGATAACAGAAAAAGATGGGATGTGGTGCAAGAAAGCGAGAAGTAGGAGAGATCTCACTGAACGATTAGTTATAGCCTCCTACGTGGCACAAATGGCCATAAAATTTTAAACGAAACTTCGCAAGTTGTCCTCCCACAAATTAGGGAACCGTGACGTCAACACATCGGTGTAAATTTTTATAGATCCGCTTGATCAGTAGCTCTGAAGAAATCAAGAAAGAAGAGGAGAGTCTCGATTTGCCAGCCAGAGACGTGGCACCGAGGGCCAGGAGATCTCGCCTACGGCGCTGGACGCAGACCTGTTACGACCAAAGGACGAAGGAATCGCGTACCACGCCCACACCATCCGCCCTCCTTCAAGAAACCATCGACAATCGGCGCCCTGCATGAACAGGTAGGCCACCTTCCTTATGCATGGCACTTCCCCGATTTATTGACTTAAATTGTAACAAGGTCCTTTAATCATCGACTTTGATACGTTTGTAAAAAAAAAAACAAGTTATCGACGTGGGGATTCGTACCCAGAACGTTCAGCTCCAGAGCGACTGCTTTCCCATTTAAGCTACGCCGACAAATAATTGGGTAGCTTATACTGAATTCCTTTGTGGGTGGACATTATACAGTAGTAACTGCATTTAAACCGGGTGAATTCTATTATGTTTATTATAGCGGAATTGTTGCATGGGCAGGATGATTCACATGGACAGACATTTCGATCATATTCCAAATGTTTGATGGGATTCATGTCTGGCGATTTAATTAATTGGCCACATCATTTGTTGAAATTCTCCAGAATGTTCGTTAAACAAATAGCGAATGATTTTGGTCCGTTGACATTGTGCATTGTCATCCTGGAAAACCCCATTGTTTGGGTACATGGATGGCTGTAAATGGCCCCCGAGCAGTTGAACATAAGTATTTTCAGTCAGCGTATGGTTCAATTTGACCAGAGGTCCCAGTCCATGCCATGAAAATACGCATCATACCATTACAGAACCTACACCTACTTGCACAGTACCTTATTGACAACTTGGGTCCATGGCCTCATGAGGTCTGCGCCACACCTGAACCCTACCATGAACTCCTACCAACTGCAACTGTGACTCACCTGACCAAGCTACACTTTTCCAGTTATCTATCGTGCAACTGGTATCTTCACAAGCAAAAGATAAGCGCAGCTGCCAATGGCGGACTGTTAGTAGAGGTACCAGAGTCGATCTTCTGTTGCCATATCCGATGAATGCCAAATGTCACTGCATTTAGCTCATGGAAATGTGCCTAGTACATGGCTCATTGATTGTGACTGTTATTTGACGCAATGTCGATTGTCTCTTAGCCCGAACTACTCTATTCAGACGTTGCTGGTCGCGGTCATTAAGAACACGCGTTCGGCCACTGCGTTGTTCATGGTGGGAAGTAATGTTGGAAACTTGATCGAGGAATGTCGAATTCCCGTACAGTGTCAGAAATGGAACGTCCCATGCGTCTAGCTCCAACTAGTATTACCCGTTCAAAGTCTGTCAATTCTCGTCGTGTAGCCACAATCACGTCAGACAACTTTTCACAGGACTCCCTACCGTACAACTGAAAGAATTGACAAAGCACTGCTCATTTATGCGTATTTTACTCTATGCTACCGTCACCTGAGTATTTGCGTATTACTATTCCATGACTTTTGGCACTTCACTGTATATATACATATATATGTATTTCCTGCATTGAACTATGTGGTTAATCAAAGTTCTCACATATATCTAAAATTAAAACTAAGGAGCAGACGAAAAAGGGGGGCTTATTGTTATTACTACTTAGTAAAACATGCATCGTGATAGATGTTGCTTGTCTTCTTCTGCATTATAGGAATGAACAAAAGAATGCGTACTTGTTTCTTTATCCTTTTTTTCCTTCATGATTTCCGGATCCTGGCCTCATTTATTGCCGGTTTGTGTTCGAGCTGATGGATGATTTTTTTTTCGCTATCCCCCAGGTGATTTATGTGAACGGACGACACACAAGTTACAGTGTGTCTCGGCAAGTGTCAGAACGGGGTGATGAAGAAAAAGCAAAAGTTACCATTACTCATTTCGTGTGCTGTTGATAGAACAAAGAATGTAAGGCTCCTCGTTTATCTGGCTTACGTTGGCCCAGTATTTCCTTTAAGTTTTATGTGAACGAAAAGCGTTTACATTCCTTTTATGGTGACAGCTAATTGCAGCAACATTCTGATGAAAACAAGATTTTCAAATTTACATTTTTCAAAAACGAAATTTTTCTGATCAAGATTTTAATGAAACGAAGATGCATGATTGAACTCAACAAAATCAGTATTCAGATAATCTGATTTTTATTTATTTGCAGCACAATTATTTTGTCTGTGCATTATCACGGTATAAGAAATTACTTCACACGTAACTTAAGAAGACCAAAAACTTGTGTTCCTAAAGACATTTTTTAAGAAGTCTTCACCACCAGACTAATTCCTGAAGTCGCAGTCTATTTGCCCATTTTGCACTATTTATCATTATCGAGTTTTGGTTCTCCAACTCTCATCATAGCGAGATGGTGGGAGACTCCTTGGAAGGAATTCTTCGCTTTCTGTATGCACGTTGTCTCTGAGAAATACATCACTGTCGTTGCCATTTATGTTTTGTTATTTCACTTTCTGAGCACCCGTTGATTTCTCTTCATTTCTTCCAGAATCTTTTGTCTTGAAAAAGTTGCCCCCGGATATTTTACTATTTGCTTCGCACAGCGGATGATCTATCTCTCTTAGTTTTCTATTATTTCTGCCGCAGTACCCTTTGGAAAGGTTGGTGACTTTTTTTGCCACAAGGCACGAAGAGAATTCAAACCTAGGAGGAAGTTCTTTCCTTGTATGTTCCACTGAGCTTAGAGCTGTTTCCACATTTTATATCCTATGGTGCAAGGGACAGTTGGCGGTCAACTTGCAGCTGATGGGCTAAGGTTCCGTTATCATTTCTATCTGTTTGCAACATTCTAATAAATGTAAAAATATTCCAATTGCCAGTTGTATTGAAAATTTCCTGACCAAGACGTTCTCGCCTTTTCCGTTTTCATATGACATGGTATCAAACAGTTGATACCGTCCCCGTGCTTACCGTTCCAATTAATACCATGATTTAACTACCATTAGACAATTGCATAAAACTATTCAGGCGCCTTCGTTTGAATTTTCAAATTTATTTTGATGGCGAATGAACAGTATGCAAAAATGTTTAGTTTATGAATATACTTTTCAACTGAGCAAAAATACGCTGATGGTCTGTACAGGTTGATTGCAGGAGCTGAAATTCTATCTCGGCTTTTCAAATGATGTCAACCTTTATTTTCAAACAAGCGTGTTACCATATTGCGTATGTACAAGAGTATTCAGGTCATATTGTGGACAAAATTTATTCTCTCTTAAATGTAATAACTAAGACCAAAACTCCTTCAGTGGGAGGTGCTATTGGAGCACCCAAATTTCTTTTATAAATATGAGATTTTTGAATTCGCACTTACTAGAGACGTGCACCAAGTGCTACTCATCGATTGTGATAAGGATGGATAATACCTGCTGTTCGGAGTAAAACGTCAAGAACTACCCATCAGAAGTTCGCCGCTTTCTGTATATATGTCACCCAATGTATGTGAAAAACTATAGATCAGTGACGAAACATGCTACCTGATGGGGAGATAGAGTGCAAAGGTGGAACACAGTCGTGAATGTGATTGCTGCAGTCAACAGTAGGCAAAAGACCACCCACACACGTGCATCGTTTTTTTAATCATAAGCCCCCCCCCCCCCACCGATAGAAAATTAGCTCACCCAGTGTTCCTTATCACCCAGGAATCAAAGTAAATTCGGACCTCCAAGTGACCAAAACTCTGGAAGAAATAGATGCCTTTTCGTAATGTCATAATGGGCTCGAAGTTCGGAAAGAGCGCCAAAAAAGTGACTGGAGAGTACTTTAACAAACTGAAAGATTCCATAGGTAACGAAATAAACTTCTTGCTCTTGAATCTGTATGCAGGACAAAAATATACAATTAATGAAAGATAAATTCCGAGAAAATGCATAGGCAGTGTTCTTTCTTCCTACGACTAAGCGCACCTCTTGAATATTCTTCGTCACCGAACCTTGTGTTGTGAAGAGGACTTAGCAAGTAAGAAAACCATCTTTAAAATTCATCACTTCGACCATAATTAAATGCCAGCCCTGGAATTTCACGCCATAGGGAGATATGTTTTGCAAAAGGAGCTGATACAAACATATTTCACTTATTATAGCTGTAACACATGGTGGAATTATGAATTTGCTCGGGAAGGTTATACTCTTTATTCACCAGGTAGAGGAATTAATGAAACGGGAGGGGGATATGGATATTAACCTCAATATGGAGTTTACTATTCTACACTACTACCTCGTGTCGTTGTGTTTCAGACACTTCTATATAGAACGTGACGTTCTTTCGGCTTATGAGAGCACTTTGTTACCGCCAATGAAAAATGCACGTGACAAGCCTCAACACATATGCAAACTACATACCGACTATTGGGTTGGTCGTTTATAATCAGTCACTTGCCCTTTTTCTTCCGCAATCATTGAGCGATACCTCGAAAACAGAGCATCGTAGCCGGCGTTATGGATTGGGGAACCATCGCATATGACAGCCGGTCACCACTAGTCGTGATCCCAGGGAGAACGACAGCTCAGCGGTATGTTCAGGGCATCCTGCAGCCATATGTGTTGCCTCTCACGGCAGGGCTCAAGGAATAACAGTATAATGCTCGGCCGCATACGGCAAGGATGTTCGCAAGCATGCCACCGGCAGGTTGCCACACTTTTGTCTGGCCTGCCTTGGTCACCTTTATCACAGATTGAAAATGTGAATGACCATCTTGGGCACAATCTTTTCAACCCTACCAGTGTTCACGATTTAGAGGTCTGATTACAGCAGATGTAGATAGGCACTTTTCAGGTCACCAAATGCGGCATGTATACCTCTATTCCAGTTATTATTGCATTCTGTATTCAAGCTGTAATTTTCTCAATAAGGTATCATAGCCTCTTTTCTCGAGTTTTTTTTTTCACGAGATTTTCGCAATAAACTACGATTTTGGTCTGATATTATAATCACTTATTTCTATGATTGTGACATTGACACACCTGAAGTTCCAATTCGTTTCTGACAGCCACTCCAGTGGCGCAATAGTACCGATGGCGGTGTACTGCACTGAGGACCTCGGGTTTGAGTTACGGTCCGTATGGGTGTATGTATGCTTGTTTTCACCATGTTCATGCCTTGTCTTCATGATCTTAATAAGCCCTTGAGCCGCAAAAAAAAGTCTTTTCTAACAACTTCAAGATGCGTGAATTGTTTTCGCAAATGAGTGCGTTATAAAAGTGACGATGTCAGTAGGCGTTGAATTCAACCAGACATTTTGCGCACGAACCTGTTGCAAATTTTCTAACTTCATCATTGTTCTTGTTCAGATCATTCTTAAAATTTTATTTTTTGGTGGGTGGGATTTTGGGAGACGATTGAATAGGGGGCATGTTTCCAACAGGTCGTCTCTCTCTCTCTCTCTCCTGAAGGGCACTTTCTTACCTTGTTCTTCTCGTCGCTTATTTCCGGTGTTTCCGTGCCAAATTTGTAGATACTGATCTGAATGCTCTTTTCTGTTCTCGTTTACCATTACCACAAACATTATCTTGTAATCATTATCGCTTTCACTCCACACAGAATAAAGAGTGATCTTTTTGGTGATGTCCCACCGAGTGAGTCATTAGAGATTGGAACTGTCGTCTGTTTGTTGCTCACAGTAGCTCAAAAGCTTGTTTGATCTTCATATGTAGTTACATGTTCTGGGGTCGTTTCCTTGGTTTGAAAGGTATATAGTAAATAGCTCCTATTATGTTCAAACCAGTACACAGATTCGCTTTTCGAGGCACTTGTGACATTAAACTCTAACCAACCAATCAGTGATTCCCAAACGTTTTGAATCGCGGAGTATTTATCAGGAGAGAGATTCATCACGGATCACTAGACATTTTCACTCAACTAAACGTAGTGTAACTTTCAAATATCTTTTACATCAAACATTTAAAACTGGTAGCTTGTTTTTCTGTAACAAATATTTAAAGCTATGAACAGCTCTTACATAAATTCTGATTTTTTTTTTTTTGTACAAAAGGCACGTCATTCATTATGAAAATAGAATTTGCGGATGTAAGATGGCACACTGTATGTTTACACAATAAATAGCCAATATACACATGTAACAGTTATAACTTGCAACGACTCTCTTTCCCTTCCTTTTAACACAGTAACAACACCCGAGTCATAAGTCGAACATATCATACGCCTAATAACATATAAACAAGGAAAGAAACGAACCAGAGTGAGGAAGTCACGTCTAGAGTTGACGTGTCGCAGTTGAAATAAAAGAAACGACTCGCAAAAAATAGCTCTCTCTCCTTACGAAAAGCGGCTGGTGAAACTTATGCAAGAAGTTTACGTCATTTTATACAAGTAAAATTTAAACACTAAACAATTAGTGACCATTGATAATGTCTATTTAAGACGAAGTCTAAATTGGTTCTACGTGATTTCTAAAACTCCACTGATAGAAGTATCTGAATCAAAACTTAAGGAATTTCTACGTTCGAGGTAAATAGAAATTTATTTATTAATCTAATTAAGGCCCATAATTAGAAAAAGGGTAAAATTAAAAAGTTTTCTTTGAAACTTATATGAAGTTAAACTTTAGTGAGTAAAGTCTTAAGTACAAAAGTATTGAAGTAGTTAAAATTGTTACAAATTTGAAGTTGTATTTTCATTTATGTGTCAGTGAGCATTTTGAAACGAATAAAGTTTCGATATATAGATACTCGCTTGTATTTTGTTTGTGAACAAGAAACGAGATGTTTAAATTTTACTTTTGTTTTCTTCATTAGCTAGTTGCTATAATTAAGTTTTAATTAAGTTCGAGATTTATTACTTTGTTGTTGCAATTGTTTTTGGAATTAAAATTTAAGTGCTGCAAGCCATGAGTGCAAAGTGCTCTTTCAGAGTTAAGAGTCTGAAAGACTGAAGATTTATTATCTGACACTGTGGGTGCTCAGAAATTTACGTTTGATGCTGGGTCTGCTGAATTTTATGCTCTGTTAGCAGGTACTGTTCATCAGTCTTGCAAACTACTTTGTTTTGCATTCTTACTTATGATGAGGTTCCTTTGAATTTGATTCCGCTGTTTGCGTTTCATTTCCTGATATTATCTCTGTGATGAACTAGAATCTTTTTAAAAAAGGGCCCCATGTAGCATTCCACCATAGAGATCAGTCCAACAGAAAAAACACAATGTCGACAACGTCGGAGGAGGATCCTGAGGTTTCAGAATTGTGTATCTCCGATTAAACACTCTTGCTTTCCACTTGCTACTCTCGACTGCTAAACTTCAGCTTGAATAAAAGGTACTGGATGAGATTTGAGATTAAGAAACGTATTGACGATGAAAAATTGAAAGGATCAAGCCCGACTGCTCTTGCTAGCTGAGCATAAGACATAAACTCTGCATCTAAAGTTTTAAACGGAGCACTAAATGTGTCAGTAAACAGTTTAAGTCTTCAAGAACCTTTCATGCTCATGTGTAAATAGCTTTTTTTAAACTCCAGTCGCATAAAATTATCGAAAAAGTCCAAGTGTTGAAAATCTCTAACTAAAAACTAAATCTATAGCAAGTTACCTATGAGACTGAAAGAAAGTTAAATGCAAAACAATGATTTATTAAGGTCTAAACAAAATGAAAGTTATATAGCAAATAGCTTTTGCTCAATAAGTGCTCGCATTCGACACATAAATAAAATCAGCAACTTAAAAAAAATATTATTTCAAATTAAGTAAGCTCGATAACACACACATCAATATTTCGTGCATTGTAAATACTTAATTTTTGAGCACTCAAATGTATCAAACTCGTACGTTTCTTTTAGAAACGTTAATTTTACGTTAATTCAATAATGGTCTTAATTGGCTTAGTAATTTATAAGTTTACTTATCTGAATTTGCAGAATAACTTTTATCCAAGTGTATACTCTTAGAACCTCTGGTAAAGTACAACTTCATCTATCGTAACGTCTCAATTCTCTTCGACGTCCGATTCCTGAACACTTGATGATGGTCACTAATTTAGTGGTTGACAATTCACTTTTTACAGCTTAAAGTCTCTTCTCGTTTTCACGGTTACCAAACTTGTTTCTTCTCAGCGGGAAAGGGGATGCGTGCGAGACGTAAAACTATCTTTTATGCTCATGTTTTGCCAACCATTCTGACGTTGCTCCCTATCGCTTCTAAAGCTCTGTCGTGGAGGCGTATGGACGCGTTTGTCTTATGCCCGTTTGTGGAAAGGAGGAAGTTAGTTAATAATTACAAGTATTGTTAACATTTGGGAACTTTAAACATCAATTTTTATCTTAACCGAAATGACATTTTCATCACGCATTTCATAGGAATAAGGTATT
>JJRW01S0000096.1:320017-335614 GCA_001188405.1 Loxosceles reclusa
GTTAAACCATTAACGGTTTTTTCCCCTTTGGTTTAGTGAAAAAGCGGATTTCTTATTGGATTTTTCCTCTTTCTCCCTCTTTTCGTTTAGGGCGACACGCCTAAGGTTCAGTATGTGCAGCTTTTCGTTGTACATCATACCACGTAATCTCAACGTGTTGCTATCTTCATAATTTGTCGAAGTCTGATGTGTACGCGTTCGCTCATCACTGGTGTGCTGAGATTCTTCGCTTGCTAATAGCTTCCAGCGCAGTCCATTGCATCTCCTTACCACTGGAATACATTCAGTGTTACTCCTTGCTGCAGATGTACATGTATTTCAACTCTTTCGGTGCTTTGCAGGCTCTAGTTTTATTGCAGCCTACAAACAAACCTGTGTTGTCTTCCACATTTACTACCTTGCCTGCCAGATTTGTTTGCTCACAGGTATGATATCTGTTTTATTGGATTCCCGTACATTGTGGAATTCCAGGGAATGAGGCAATCTTCTGTTGGCCATCTAGCTGTCCCGTATATCGACTGGAAGGAAGCCTGTGATTCGAGAGCTCCACTGCATGTTAGTTAACATCATGTTTGGGGAACAGGCTGCAAACCGGTTTCAGTGAAGCCTATTGCAGCAAATTACCCTTGTAGTTCTAGACGCTCGCATAGAGAAGTATTGCTTCACTTGTCTGAACTTTGGGTACACTCACTAACTCATGGATTCTTTTGGCGTGGAGCCGCTTTCATGCTTACACTTGCATCGCATTCGCTCCATTTATTATATTTCCGTTGATTGTCTAGTGTTTCAACCGCTTAATCTTATTTGGTTTCTTTACTTTCCTGTTTAGATTTTCGTGTAATTTTACCGTTTTGAAACAGTTTTTGTTCTGTCATTTGTGCAATCAACTTCAATTATTTGCTGTTTCATTCCTTATATTATGTTAAATGCAATATTACTTGTCTCATCGCTCTTCTTTTAATCTCGTTCTCTTCCTTGTTTTATGATCTTCACATTTTTCAGACATTTGAGACTATACAAACGATTATTTGTCTTTTCCGTGTGCACCATGTATCGTTTTTTTTATTTAATGGGCTAATGCTCTACATTTTGGTAATTGAAGTATTTGCTTTATCCCTCTGTTGTTCCCCCATTAGGATCATCTTGCAGTGAGTGACATGGCGTCTCCGAGGTGCCCGAACTATATAGTGTTCCGTGATCACCCTGTGTTTGGCACAACGTGGGTTTTACAGGCTCTTGCGCCATTAAACTTCAAATAACCAACCAACCCTTCGTTGTCGTTAACTAATTTCCGAATTTCACTACTAAGGGGTGCTGCCAACCGCTGCATCTGATGGGGCGTAGTCAATTAATTGTACCGGTGTTTCTTTTACGTAGCTCTTCGTTCACAAGTTATTTCGGGATAATTCGAGTTACACGCCCTGTATACTACATTACTCCATATGCCATGTAAATTTATATTTGCACCAGAAAAATAAAAAGGCCGTTGTGAGATAGCGGCCGACAAATTTGCCCTATTTTGCGGTGAATATAGAACTTTCTTGTCTAAAATAACGATTACAAGTAATGATAGAAACCAGTAAGAAAAGCTAAAATTACAGTGATGATCTTGAATCTTTTGCGAATTCGTTTTTATAAATGACGTGGAAAGTAAATACAACTTACCGTTCCCCACCTATTCGAAACACCCAACGAAACACTCATTTGTCATTGTTGTCAATAAAATGCAAAATTCTGCTCGTATCGAAATTTGAATCTTTCTCTCGCTAAATTACGCTATACGGCGGTAACATAAATGGAACTCCTGTGGAGCTGAATTCAGTGAGAATCTCCAACACCTGTGGCTAGTCACAGAAGGAAGTAAAAAAAAAAGAAGATACATTGCTTCTTCCCCCCCCCCCCCCCCAACTTAAATCGTGAAGTAAATTAGAGAGAGCGTAAATCGTGCAGACGAATGGTGCTCGTGAAACCGTAAATTTTAGCATACTGAACGTCATTTTGAGTTATCAAATACTTCCAGCAAGTTCTGTTACTGGCAAGTTCATTTTTACTAACTCCATTTATCACTGCGAAATTTCTCTATATCTATCATGAACATTTGTTCTTTTCAATGAAGAAAAAACTTCTTTTCGCTAGAGAAATTTTCTAATACGTTTATCTTTATATTCCTTTTATTGCTCTTGGTTTGTATGTAACACCTGATTTAAGTACAAGACTGTTTGCAGTGGAATTGATGGAAATAATTCAGTGTGAAGAGACATAGGTGGTGAAAATGACGTCAGTGTAAATCCAGACACTGCTACTACTAACAAGCCAGTCCACAGTATCTTCAATTGATAAGAACAATAGCTGTCTCCAGAAGTCAAATGAAAGATTTTCTTGCTTGAAGAAGAAAAAGAAAATAAAGCCAGCTTGTCTCCATGGAAATATTGCTATTAAAAGTAGTATAAAAGTTGTAGCAGAAAATACTCGTTACAGAGGCACCGTGCCAATCAACTCATTCGTAGGGCGGGCGCGAGCCGTAGCCTCGCCTTATGCGCAGTACCGTCTCATTTCAGACTTTTGAATGCAACCCTTATGGGGGGTCAATCATGTCCCTTCGTGTTTTGGCCATTGTCTGCTCCCGCTTCCATTTCCACTGTCCTTCTACCCACGTTGTGAAGTGGCGTTACATCCTCACTGGGGGAGGGGAGGGGGCAAGTCCCCGCAACTCCTTCCGCCGGTTGCTTAGCTTCCAGATGAGAGAGGTTGGAGTTTATAAATTTAGCTACTTCTGTCTTGCAGCCGGTATTTGTATACCGATCGATGGGTTCGCCCAGGAGCGAAGATCCCGTGTCACTGCTGTTGTGTGCGAGCATTCTAGCGCGTAGTGGCTAGCATTACCACTTCCGCTGCCACGACTGTACGCCGGCGTTGAGAGGTGTTTCGTCCAATGGAAATATGCCGGAAACCACTCATGACCGGTTATCATCTGTGTGACGTAGTATCCCTCGTCTTTGCACGACGTCGCTTCCACTTTGGGGACAGTTTCACAGGCAATTTCCCAAAACCTTTTTACCATTCCTTTATCGTTCTTGAGACAAGCCGTTTTTGCACTGTGCACTACTTGAAAGGACATTCCAAGTTATAGAGCTTAGACGGGAGCCAGCTTTCGCTAACGGGTCAGCAACCTCGTTACCCGGGGTCCCGCACTGGCCGCGCGCACCCAGAGCAGCTCTGAGCACACTGCCCTCGCTAGCTCCCAGATAAGAGGGTACAAGTTCTTCACTGCCTCTATAGCACTGAGAACAGACATGCTGTTGGATAAGAGTCTTACACCTGTGTTGGGGGTACGACACCCACCCAGTCCACCGCTTTCTGCAGGGTCATGGGCTTCATTTGAAAGACTTGCCTCGCCATTTAGTCAATTTCAGGCTATGCTTTAGATTCCCATCCTTAAATACACAGAATGCACCGCCCACATTGCTTCCGTCTTTGAAACCGTCAGTGAAAACCTCGTACCTTTCATCTGACTGATCCCCGGCAATAACATAAAGTCGTACATTATTATTCAGACGTGGTGTGAGAGCGGAGGACTATCTCTGTAGATAGTACTCTGAGCATTACACGTAGTTGTATATCTATCTTGTATAGTGTATAATTATGTGTGTCTGAACCAATTTGACGTGAGCTATAGTGGACCAAACCAACTCTGGCAGAGTTGGGGCCCCAGTTACTTGAAATTGATTGAGACTCAGACGTGGCTGAAGTCCAAGACAGGATTTGTTTGATTGATTACTGGCTAGAGATAGGCGAAGAGCAGACCAGTTTAACTGGGAAATGGAGAAAGAAGTTCCACGAGAAGTGGGACTGAGACATGTTTCTTGGTCTCTCCTCCCTGATATGAAAAGGTCTTGCCAGCCTTTGCACTTATTCCGGAAAGACATGAATAGATTAGACTTGAAGCGGCCTCTGTGTTCTTTCAGCGTCTTTCCCTCGGAGTGCTAAGAGATACGCGCGGCCAAACCAGACTTGCCTGGAACTTGAAGCGAAATGAGCCCGACCTCACCACTCGAGGCTCATTAGAACTAGGTTGTTGGGAAAACTCCTCAACTGCCTAGCACTGGTGAAGGGCAGGACTGACTATTGAAACTTAATTGAAACGTGGCCCAGACGGGCGGGACTGGAATAAAGATTGGTGCAGTATTTGAACAGATTGTGTGGACTAGAGTTAAGAGCACGCATACAAAGCGGCGGGGCTCTTGGCTTCTCGCTGGTTCTGTCGAGTTGAATCTCGTTGATCCGGGTAGGCTGCCGACTGGCAAAGGTCACTTCGCGACCACGACTTGACTCCCCTAGGGGGGACGCTGTCAAAAGTCTCTTGTGAGACGGGTACAGCAAAAAAACTGGAGCTTCGGCTCCAACATTACGACTGATTCCCGGCAGTCCAAGGACAAGCCAGGAGATCCGCCGGGTGTACCTCCGAGGATCCACTTCTGGTTCCAAGAGCGCCTCAACTTTCTCTATACATTGAAGCAAGGACGTTTCATTTTTGCCCCCTGAAAGAAGGCAGCTTCTTTAGAAACCACCAAGTTCAACGGGTGTCTTACCAATACGCATAAAACGTTATTAGAGACCGTTTTATATGCTCGGAAAATACGCATCGCACAGACCTTTTGGATGGAGGGTAGGATTTTCCATTCGCGGACATTACCGTCTGCCTTCCCCCATGCACCGGGAGCATACACCACCATTCTATAGCACGTTTGTACACCATTTTAAGTGCACCAACGTCTAGTCCCCACGTTGCCCGGGCGAAGTATGCTAGTCGACTCATGACTTGCTCTATTCCTTCCTTTACCCAATGCAAGTGACGGAAAAAACTTAGACTCTAATCGATCTTTACACCTAGAACCCTAATTTCGTCACGACGCAATAACTGAGCCTCTCATCCTGAAGTAATGCTTCAGCCTACTCAGGACCTTCCCACGGACGACAACCATAGCATGAGTCTTGGGAACGCTGAACCGGATGTAGTGGGCCACACTCCACTCTAGTATTTTCTCTAAAGCTTCATTTACTCTTGCCTGCAGTTCCCCCAAATGTGTTAGCGGAAACTATGAGTGAAATCATCAGCGTAGGCTTGAATAGCACCCCCTTGGAGATCGAGTGCTAGTGCGGTATTTGCAACCAAGTTCCAAAGGAAGAGGTTGAGGCAAGAACCCTGTGAACTCCCACGCTCCAGCTGCCTTTCCAATCTCACTCCTTTGGCTTCGGCTACTACTTTCCTACCGAAAGATAGGAGAGCAGTGTCCCATAGATGTTACAATGACAGCCCATCTCTTAACTGTTGGTGTATATCTGGCCAACACACCGTGTCAAAAGCTCCCTCCAAGACAAGCGACACCACCGCCGTGTAAAACCTTCATGCTTGCGCTTCGAAACTTCACTTTTCAGGCGCCACAGAACCATCGTCGCACTACGTCTCGCCCTGAAGCCGTTGTAATGTCCACCCACAAATGACTTCGATATAAGCTACCCAGTTACCCTGTCGGCGTAGTTTAAATGGTAAAAAATAGTAAAACTGTTTTCTCCGAAGCTAAACGTTCCGTGTTCGAATCCCGGCGTCGATAACTTTTCTTTACACCGTACTGTGTTGACTTCATGAAGCTCGATCTCCCTGCGTGGAAGCGGTGTCGAAACAGTTACAACCGCTCCAGTACTTCCCTAAAATTGGTAGCAGGCAGATTCTCCTACTGCTTTTAGGATCCTTTCCAGGCTTATTCAGAAACACAGGCTTTCCGCATTTCCAGTCACTTGGGAACACATGTCCTGAGACATGCTTTGAACACTGCAGGTAGCAGGTTCGGTTCCGACTCGTGGAGTCTTTGCACGATCTGTTCGTTTAGTCTTTCTAGACCGTTCGTTGAGTGTGCCATCAATTCAGTTATATCTAGTTCATCACTTGGATGGTCATGAGTTCTTTCTAGGAGACTGTTGCTGACGGCATGGAGTCTCGCCCATATGAATAATGGTGTTGTCAAGAAAGGTGATCCCAATGGTCGTACAGTCGTAGTGCGTGAGCTGCAAGCTCGTAATATGCGCCGTAATCGTCTCATTGGAGACTTTTCACGGCAACTTTATGGGGATACAGGTTGTTAAGGGCCTTGTTGGAACTTGCCCTTGCTTACGAGTGATTCCATTATCGTCAAAACTACGTCCCCGGCTGCGGGCGCAAAGATCATCGGAGAAAGAACTCCCGCCCCATTCGGCCTATCTTAGGTTCTATGGTGTTGACCGAGCCGGCCCATCTTCACCGAGAGACAAATCCCCCCGACTCCTCTCACTGGTTTTGCAGCTTCCAGTTGGGAGATATTGCAGTGTATAAACTTCGCCAGTTCCGCTTGCTCGTATCTCGCAGCCTGTGTTTGTATTCCGATCAACGGGTTTGCCCTAGAGGTACCGTGTTGGTATTCTAGCGCGTAATGTCGAGTGTTACCAGTTGTGCTACCACAACTGCGTGCTGGCGAAGAGCGGTGTTTGGTCCTATGAAGATAGGCTGGAAACCTCCCATGTCCGGTTACCATTTATGTTACGTAGTGACCTAGGTTCTTGTACGGCATCACTCCCACCGTGGGACGATTTCGTGGGTAAATCGGCCAGTCCTGTTAAGGTATCTCAACATCTCTGCCGCTCTCAATTGTCATATAGCCCATGTCATTTGGTACAAACCTTACCCCGCGGGTGCAAATACAGAGGTTTTATCTAAGCAAGAAGTTACTGTAAGTGATATTAAGGTTTTTTTAGATTTCGATGTAGATCTGGTTCTTGTGCAATTCCCCCAGGGGGCTTGTATTCTTTGCAAGCTGGGGAGTGGCGCCCCCGGGCCCCGAGCTGGGCATCGCAATTTTCCATTTCCTTGCGACTCCCATTTCCTATATTCTTCTTTTCCACCTCTACCTCTTTCCTTTCCTCTACCCTCTATCGTTTTTTTTTTTTCTCTCTTTTTGATTATTTTATTCATTATTGTCATACTCCAAGACTTAGCGTTCCACGTAGCTATAGTCTGCATGGTGGAGGGGGTTATGGCTCCACCTTAGCGTGGCCGCATGTTTGCTGTGTCGGCGACACGTGTTGCTTGAAAGGGGGATCCTGGCAGTTGGGCGAGGTACTGTCCCCAATACACTGCTTTGGCCCCTGCTTCACGCTAGACGGGAGCCTCAGTTGTGGCCCGGACTTGGGCAAGCGGCTAGACGGCGGGTTCCTTGAGTTCCCCCGGCTTGGGTCAACCGATCGGCCGGGTCAGCGGGACTAGTCTTCTCGTTTGGCTCGGCTGTGATGGTATAGCAGACAGCTAGCTCTGGCGTGCGATGCACGTCCCCTTGTTGGGCTCTGATGGGTGGGGCCGCCGGGAGCCGAAGCTTATCCTACTATGGCAAAAAACAGCCAAAAACCTTCTTCGAGCGGGTCCAAGAGGGCCCGGACCGAATGTACTGCTTCTTCGTCACCACTCTTATCACCTGCTCCTACATTTCTCATCTTGCATTCATCCGAATCTGCGTTTGCATCATTATCGCCTTTTGTTATCTCAAAAGGTTTATATGCTTTAGCTGGCCCACCAAAGTCGATGAAGAAGTTACGCTCCAGCGATTTACTGGTGGAAACAGCTTCCTCTGCCCAGTCTGCTGCGCTGTTAAAATGCACGTCTTTCGCTAATCTGCCTGTCGCCGTGACACCTCACGGTACTCTGAATACCTCCCGCGGAGTAATCTCTGAGTTGGATCTTCTCCCTATCTCTGAGGAGGAGCTTCTTGCAGAGCTATCCGATAAGGGAGTTCAGGCAGTGCGACGAATTACCATGAGACGTGATGGTCACACTGTTCCCACGCGGCACGTCATCTTGACTTTCGCGAAGCCTGTGTTGCCGACGCAGATTACGGCTGGTTACCTCTCGTGTCTCGTACGGCCATATGTCCCCAATCTGCTGCGTTGCTTTAAATGCTAGCGGTTTGGTCATGGACAGACATCCTGCCGTGGAGCTGCGACTTGCCCACGCTGCGGACGACCTGCGCACGACAATGATTGTGCTTCTTTCACATGCTGCGTGAATTGCCAGAGTGATCACCCGGCATATTCTCGATCTTGCCCCATATGGCAAGAAGAGAAAAACATCCAGCAGCTCAAAGTGTCGCAGAATCTTTCGTATGCAGAGGCGAAAAAGCTTGTGTCGCCAGCGCCACCCCGCGGGTCTTACGCGGCGGTCACTCGCAGCTGCAAATCGCAAGAGGTTCAAACTGCGTTCACCTTTCCGCCGTCTTTGTCTTGCCAGCCATTCCATCTTCCATTACAACTCCGCAGAGTTCTGAGCGGCGGAAGTCTACTCCGAAGATTTCCTCATCCGCTCAGACATCCTCCGCACCTAAGCCATCTACTAAGCCAACGTCTGCTCCGAAATCGAAAGTCAAGTTCTAAAAAAAGTCCACAAGAAGATAGTTTCCGGCGCCGTCGTTCATGGCTCTATTCAATTATCGAATACTTTCAGTGAGCTCTCCGTGTTGGAGGAGGATGATTGCATGGACACGGCTCCTCCTCCTGCTACTGGGCACAAACCTTCCAGGTGAGAGCCCACGCCTTCTAAGCGGCCTCCTACTTAATTCTATGCCTCATACTATTCTACAATGGAACTGTCGTGGTTTGCGTGCTAATGTCGATGACTTGAAACGGTTGTTGCACACCCATTCTCCATTGTGTTGCTCTGGAGGAAACCCTGATGCGTCCGACAGCTCAAGTACAAGTGCGTAACTATGGTGTTTATCGCGTGGACGACGACTCGTCAGAGTCTTGGGGAGGCGTTGCTCTTCTCGTCTCCCACTACGTGCCTTCCATAGCTCTGACGCTTCAGACGCCTTTACAAGCTGTTGCTGTACGCATTTTTGTTGGCCATACGTTCACGGTTTGTTCTGTGTATCTGCCACCGGGAGACCGAGTTGCTTTTTCTACTTTGGACGATTTGGTGTGTCAGCTTCCACAACCGTTTCTGCTGCTTGGAGATTTTAACGGCCGTAGCACACTTTGGGATAGCTCTTCTACCAATAGCAGGGGTCGAGTTGTCGAGCGCTTGCTCACAGATCTCGACTTGTCCCTGCTGAATACTGGTGAGAATACGTATTTTCATGCCCCAACGCGGTCATTCACTGCTTTGGATCTGTCTTTCTTACTGTTCTCCATCACAGTTCCCTTTGTGGTCGTGGTCCGTACTTTCGGACCCCATGGGAAATGACCACTTTCCCATTTTGCTGTCCTATACCACTGCTGGCGGCGAGTTTTCCAGCCTGCCGAGGTGGAAACTGGACTGTGCTAATTGGGATCGTTTCTGCCACATTGGCTGTGTTGACGGATGACTTGCTTGACACTCCGTCCATCGATCAAGCAGTGGACCAGGTGACTGCGTATCTTCTCCAAGCAGCTGCGTCTTCTATATCTCGCACTTCGACACGCTTACCAAGATCACCTAAACCTTGGTGGAACCACGACTGTTCTGCAGCACGGAAAGCGCAGAAGAAGGCGTGGGACATTTTCCGCAGGTACCCGACTCCCGGTAATATGGCTCGTTTCCAGCGGGCTCGGGCGTTTGCCCGTAAAGTCCGCCGTCGTAGCCAACTCGAGTCGTGGCGGAAGTTTGTATCCAGCATCACGTCTTCCACTAGTTCGAAGGTTGTTTGGAACAAGATTCGACGTATATGTGGCAGCTACGCGTCCCACCCTATATCCTGTTTGAGCACGATGGTGAAACCGTGTCAGACATTCCCAGGATTGCGAATGTCTTAGCTGAAATCTTTCTCCCAGGTTTCACGTAGTTCTCATTACAGCACATCCTTCCAGGCTGTGAAGTCCTCAGCAGAACGTACTGAGATTTCCTTCCGGTCCTTTACACCGGTTGGATACAACTCTCCTTTTACGTTTCTTGAGCTGCAGGCAGCTCTGTCACGTTCTCCAGATTCTGCGCCTGGACCAGATACAGTGCACTACGCCATGTTGCGACATTTATCTCCTGCATCTCTCCGTGTGCTGCTACGGTTACTTAACGGCATTTGGCTGGAGCGGGAATTTCCGTCCGCATGGCGTCATGCTATTGTGCTACCCTTTCCGAAACCTGGGAAGGATCCCACTTCGCCTTCGAATTACAGACCTATTGCGCTGACTAGCTGCATATGTAAGTTACTGGAACGGATGGTCAATGCACGCTTGGTGCATTTCCTGGAATCTCGTGGTGTCTTGTCTCCGTTCCAGAGTGGCTTTCGGCGGCTGCGTTCGACTACAAATAATTTATTACTCGCCCTGGAAACGTCTATCCGGGAGGCGTTCGTTCGTCGTGCACATCTGGTGTCCATCTTCATTGACCTGGAGAAAGCCTACGATCGCACCTGGCGATATTGGCACTACTCTGCCCCGCCACTTTCCTCAGGGCGCTATTTTAAGCGCCACTCTCTTCATCATCAAACGGAATGGCCTTGTGTCCTCGCTTCCTCCGGGTATCCAGTGTTCGCTGTACGTTGACGACTTGCAGATTTCTTATAGCTTTGTAGATATCAGACTTCTCGAGCGACGATTACAGCTCAGCTTGAACCGGCTGCTTCACTGGGCAGATAATAACGAGTTTCATTTTTCATCGGACAAGACCGTCTGCATGCATTTCTGTTGCAGACGGGGCTTGCATCCGGATCCGAATCTTCGTTTAGGATCCGTTGCGCTTCCGGTCGTTCCGGATACCCGTTTCCTCGGCATCATCTTCGACCGATCTCTCACTTTGGAAGCGCATATTCGCCACCTGACAGTGACATGTACTAAGGCGCGGAACATCATCAAGGTACTGTCGTCCACCTCTTGGGGTGCTGACCGTGTCTCTCTTTTGCGCCTGTATCGGTCGCTCATCCGCTCAAAGCTCGATTATGCTTGTGCTGTATATGGTTCTGCCCGGCCATCTCCTTTACAGGTGCTCGATCGGGTCGCTCACCAGGCACTACGTTTATGCACTGGTGCTTTCCGGACATCTCCTGTACAGAGCTTGTACGTCGCGGCACAGGAATTATCGCTTGACCTCCGTCGCCAGATGCTGAGCTTACGATATTTCCTCAAGTTGCAGTCTCAACGTGCACATCCATTATGGAGCCGAGTATTTGAACCCAGCCTTGCACGTCATTTTCATGCACGGCCGTCTTGCGTCCTCACTTTCGGCCTTCGGATGCGACGTTTACCCAGTGAGCTTGGTTTGCCTCTTCGTGATGTTGCGCAGAGTTTCGTGGTTTTTCTTGCCCCTTGGGAGCAGTTTCAGCCCTCGGTATGTTTCGACCTTTCAGGTTTGCCAAATGTAGCACCCCTCACGCTCAATATGTGCAGTGCTACCTCGCACATAGAGCGTCGTATTCCCAACATGTGCCCATCTTCACTGATGTGTCAAAATCTGACGGGCACGTTGGGTCCGCCATGGTGTGCTGTGGCGTTACACGTACTGACAGTCATCCTGCTCAGGATTCGATCTATACTGCCGAGCTGCATTCCATCTCCTTGGCATTGGAACACATTCGACGTTGCTCTTTGTTCAGGGCCTGTGTTTACTCGGACGCACTCAGTGCTTTGGAGGCTCTTATTTCTATGCAGCATCCGACCCACCCTGTGTTGTCCCACATCCTTGTTATTCTGCGTGATTTGAGTCTTCCTGGCTTTGATATCCGTTTTTGCTGGATTGCGGGTCACGTTGGTATTCCTGGGAACGAGGCTGCAGACCGTGCCGCGAAGTCTTCCGCGGCTCGTCTGCATATGCCCCTCCCATTCACAGACTGGAATCCCGTCTTTCGAGCTCGTCTCCATGCTCGTTAGCAGTACTTCTGGGACACACAGACTGCGAACAAGCTGCATGCCATACAACCAGTCATAGCGGACTGGCCGTGCACTTCTCACCTTTCTCGACGGGCGGACATGCTACTGACTCTGCTCCGCATTGGACACACTTGTCTCACGCATGGTTTTCTTTGGCGTTGGGTAGACGCACCTACATGTTCTATTTGCCATTCCGTTTTCACTGTTCATCACATTCTAATTGTCTGTCCTGTTTTTAACTCACTGTGTTTGCAGCTTTTTAATTCTACCGTTTTATGTCTGCCAACTCTTAGCCTCCGATTTTTCTGTCTTACAGCGATTTTTGCTTTCGTGTAATCTCTTGCACGAACACTAGTTTATATTCATTGCTTTTATCTTTTAGTGATGTGCTGGTCTCATCAGTTTTCTTCTTGATTCGTTTTTACACTGCTTTTTTTCCGTGTACACCCATCACAAATTTACAGACGGTCCCACAATCACGTCTCACAAAGTGCTTCTGGAGTCGTCCCAAAGCTGTAGATCAACGTAATTTACACTCGTGAACATAGGTTGGTGCAGCGTGCCCTCTGTGAGGCTGTGCTGTACACTGGTACACGTAAGTCTTTTTGCTTCAGCTTGTTTCCGTCTGTTTTGCTTTTCGGTTTTTATCTTTCGTTTGGCACAGAATGGCCTTTCAGGTTTTGTGCCATTAAACCTCCAATAACCAACCAACTAACCAACCAATCTTGTGCAATTACGGTTGCAAATTAAGAGGGCTCTTATCCAAAATCTACTGCTAGTCAAATTGTTGATGTTCATCTCACTAGAAAAATGGAAGTCTCTTGAGTTAATGATCAGGCTTGCCATATCTGTCTACAGGAGCTGTATTGTATTGGTGAATATGACTGTGGGACCGTGTTGACTCACTTCGTGATGAAGATAGTTGGAAAACGAAATCTGAGGCTTCCATCGCTGTCACAGAGGATGATGAGGAAAGGTTTACAGATAACCTGAAGAAATGTTATCACTTGTCCTATAAAGACGAGAGTGATGACAAATCAACTAAGACAGCAAACCAATGCAGGCGAAACTGCTTGCTAATGTCGAGAAACTTCGAGTTGGTGTGGCATGTTTGGAAGAAGACAACGCAGAACCCTAACCCTTGAGACATGCAATATGATAAGATGTTTGGATTTATCAAAGAACTGCCAATTTCTAGATCAACTTCGGAAAACTGTAGGTTTCCATGAAAAGATTTACAGTGCCTAATAATTAGCCAAGATAAATTGAGGCATTGTAGAGCAGTCAACAACATACAACATAGGAATAATCAGATATCAAATCTTTTCTCGGTTGCTGTTACAGAAAACATTTGAGGTCAGATACCACTGAAGGTTTGAACACTGATGGTAAATCTGAATGAAGAGAACGGGGTTGAAAATCATTCGATGGAGATCGACAAATCAGACATCTATCTTCTCGTCAGTTCTCCTAGTAATTATGAAGAAATTGGTGTATGATTTGTCTATCTCCACTGATTTAATATCAGAGAAATAAATGGAGGTTTCGAATCATAACAGCAGAGTAAACGAATTGCTGAAGGAATGCTTTAGATCATCATGTAGCTTGCGGGATATTTCACTTTGTGTAAATGAGGAACCCAATGGTTTGTATTTTTTTGTCAGCCACTGACACTTGTTATATATATTATTCCGTTAAGCCTGACAAAACCCGGCTCACGCCGATTTGCTTTCGGTCAGCGGCCGTCCTGACTTGAAACGAACTTCAGTCCTTGGACTGGCGCCGTGACTTTAGTTAACCGCGGTTTGTATTGCTGGCAGTGGGACGTCCCAATATGGCTGCCTTGCCCAGTAGCTGTACCTTGTTGGTGCTGTGAGTGTGGTAAGCGCAGTCCCTCCTCGAGACAGAATTCCTCAAGAAGGTTCTCAAGAAATTTCGAACCCGAAGTACAACGTAGAATAATGAAGGCCCGTCCATAGTGGCACATGTTACTTTTCGCTGCATTGAGGACTGGATTCGAATCTGTGATTAGACCCTGGATCGGAAAAAGAGGAAAAATTTCTTCATCTTTCAAGCATCAAGCTACATGCAGAACGTTCTGGTTTTGTCCTTCGAGACTTAATTTTAAGTGGTCTATGGAGTCTTTGTTACATACATTATTTATGCTGATAAATTTGCACTGACAAAATTATTGTGGTCTCTCAAATTTGTTACACATATTGCGGTTACTGAATGATACCTTATTTTAAGAGAAAAAATATTTAACAATTTTTTTTCGTGATGCTTGTGTGGTTGTATGTTTTTATTTTCTTTCAGTACATATGTTTAATTTTATAATTTTATTAAGATAGAATTTATGCTTTATGAAGGTCAAAGTTTTAGATCCATTTTGAACTCAACGAAGAGAAAACTATTTGGATATTTCTCGTTTCTCATTTCTTTCTTTATATGCCTTATTCGTTGCATCTTAATCCTTTAAGGGCTCCGCATTTTGGTAAATGCGGGAGTGACTTGGGGTCCCTGATGTACCCGATCCATTTAATGTTCCATTGGCCATTCCATTTATCGCCCCGGGTGTAATTGGATAGTTATAGCATATAAAATGTACCATTAACAACGCGCGCGTTACATTCAGTTATGTACGATATTAATTTATTTACAGACTAGTCAATAATCGCGGCGTTGCTCGAATCTTAATATACATTTATGGAGCTCGTTAAAACGCGTTCACTCCGCCGGGGGAAAAAAAATTTTCCCCGGTACTTCTATGCGGGATTAAATTATCAGTTTTACATCACAATAAATTATTTTTTACGTGGCGTTAAGTAATCTGATTTATCCAGTGCACGAGTAGCTTAGGGACTGGGTACATGAGAAATTCTTCCTCTTTTGTTTTACTCCACGTTTTTGTAGAAACAGCCTTTAAAACGAAACACAAATTCTTACGAAATGTCGATGGGGATTAGTTATTCTTATATCAATTATTGTGATACGGAGGGTTATCCAGAAAGTAAATTTCCCTAAGGCTGTAAACAGTAGGAAGAGATAGTTACCTGGAAAAATTTAGTGGAACAGATAGAGCCAATCGTTACGCTACTTTTCAACATATGCACCACCGGAATTGAGTCACTTTTCATACCACGTGATCAACTCTTGTATTCCTGTGTAGTAGAAGTCTGTCGTCTGGGATAGGAACCAGTGCATTACAACAGATTGCACCTCTTCGTCATTGTGAAAAGGCTGACCGGGCATGAATTTCTTGAGGTGTAAGAAAAGATGGTAATCGCTGGTAGGAAGATCAGGACTATGCGATGGATGATCAAACACCTCCCAGCAGCTTCTACAGAAGATGTGTAGCACGTTGAGTCGTATGTGGACGAGCATTACCGTGGATCTGCTTGCTTATGACATCCAGTCCATACACTTAACATAACTGACGATGAATTTCGGTGGCCGCTACGTTCTGTATGTTTAAAACCTTTATTACACAGCCCTAACCTTGCTATCGGCGAGAGACTGAATGAAAGCCGACATTTTCAACCGCTACCATGGCGAAACTGCGATCGATCGGGAAGTGCCATCTTTCGCATACGATACCCACGTCCTGAATACCACAGGCATGGGCACTCTGCCTTTCGGAATGCATGGCCTGCCATCTGTTGTTGGCCGTCTGGGAAACTTAGTTTCTGGATAAACCGCGTAGCTGTTATAAGAATTGCTATAGGAATTATTATTATATAT
>JJRW01S0000097.1:338363-349918 GCA_001188405.1 Loxosceles reclusa
TTTAAATTGTTAAGGCGTTCTTGCAGTTAAAATATTACTAATAGTGGAGAAACGTGCGTTTCGGTTTTACTTTTACAAAGTTAAATACTGTTATGGTACGTTCGAAGGCATCTCTGGGTGTAATATATTTTACAGCGTGAAACAAAAATTGTAACTTTGAATTGCAAACCTGTTGCGTTAATTTATGTCGAACTTGTTTGTCCGTTTTGTTTTGCTTTGAAACTAAACTTTTAAATAAACTGCGAGATGAAAAATCTGTCTCAGTTCGAAAAAGTTTATGAATAGTACAAACAAGAAACTCAATTTGATGTTAGATAAATAACAAAATTCCAATCAACCATGCTTGGCTAATGCATTGTTTAGATAATTTTTCAGGTAGCACACGAAGTTTCTAAAGTCGTGCAAATTGGTTGCATTCATGGCGATTTAACGTTGCAAATTGGTTGCAATAAACGATTTAACCCCATTGTTAAAACGGTGTTATCGCACCAATTGCAAAATAGTTACAACCGTTTTAACGAGGATTGTTTCGCTTCCTTTTTTTACAACAAATGAAAGTCAAAATACTGTTTCAAGTAGAGAAATGCTAAGAAATTGGCGTCCATAGATTTTTTTTCCTTTTAAGAGCACTTTGGACATCGTGACTGCTGATTTTCTTTCTTCTTTTTCTCATTGGTAGAAATTATTTTGCGACTTAACATTTTATTTTTGTTCTTCGTAAATTACTGTAATTCTGACATTTTAGAGACTTGTAAAAAGTATGAGATTGCGTGGCTATGTGCATAATTACTTTGGAATACTTTTAATATTTTGCAGTGCTGCTTTTGTAAACCGCTGAACGCCATTAGCATTAATAGCGTCCGTATCATTTTTGGCGGTCGCTTGTTCGCTACTATAATGTACCGGTGATGTGGCTACTATAATGTACCGGTGATGTGGCTACTATAATGTACCGGTGATGTGACTACTATAATATACCGGTGATGTGGCTATTATAATGTACCGGTGATGTGGCTACTATAATGTACCGGTACCATACCATTCGAACGAACAAAAAATACCACAATGCAAAACTAAGAAGCATTTGCTGGAAAGTTATTTTTTTATTAGAACATGGCTAATACTTAAACTATTATATAGGGACACTAATTGCAGTTACCATGGCGCGGTTGACAAGCAAGTTCTGTAGCACCTCAACATACGTGAGTTCGAAAGACAAAAATTCCCTGGAAAGTCAAAAATACTTCCCGTTTCCTGGTGCCATCTAATTATCACTTTCCGAATTACGAGTAACGGGTTTCGTAACTGCTTTTATAACCGTTTTGCACTGTAACAACATCGGACGTTTAAAGATTTTGTGGCATCTTTGCAAACGTTGTAACAACGGATTTTTTACGGTTCAGCGAAGGCTGCAAAAATGTCTATGAAAGTAGGCATATTTACGTTTTAAAAACGATGACTGAAAACGTTTTCGCCACGTTTCGCAACTTTGCGATGATTTTACGACATTTTTGTTACTCTTAAGTAATTTACCTGTTCTCCGGAGTCATTTCGACTTTTTATTCTGACATGATTCCGTTGTCATTTCTTTTAATTTGGTTTTATATAGGCACTCAATGAATTTCTGCTTCACTTATTTGCAGGTAATCGTACAGATCAGAAATCGCAGGGCCTTATAGGAATCGAAGCTTAGTGGCCCCTGACGCTCGACTTCCACACAAACGTCTCCCTATGTTGGTGATAAAAAAGGTAAGAAGTCCTTCATGCATGCATTAAACTATTTGAATCAATCGGTTAATTTTTTAACACTGCTCCTTGTAGAAAAGAAAGGAGCTGAGATGTTTACGTAAGACAAGCATCCAGATCAAGAGAAGCGCTGGAACCCGAACACTTGATGCTCAAGCTTTCGAAGAAGGTAAAGAGTGTACCTCCTTAAACCGTGGCTCCTTGAACGCCTTAAGTGTTTGACAAAATCCTCGACCGTCTCCACGTAAGTGGAGGAGACGGTAATTGTAAAAGAAAAGTGGTCATGCAAATCTCAAGTAGCCTCTGAAAAACGAAGTGAGGATAGGTTTCTTTGCTCAAAATAAAAGCCTTGATATTAAAAGAGAAAGAAGATGATCTTTTCCTCTATTGAAAGAAACCCGGGATAAGTAACAGAAACATTAGACGCCGGTATTTTACTTCCTATTTTTTCACATGTGCAATTCTCTTATATTTATTTTTCAATTATTTGTGAATATGCCCATTGAAATCGGCTTTAATTTTCTGGCAGCCGAAATTACCATTCGCTTGAAGAATGGCAGCATTTCTTCCTTTATTTAGGGGTGCTGCTTTATTACCATAAGTGAAATGACCCTCTTGTTTGTTTGTTTGCCATTTATCTCCGATTCGATATGTTTAATGATTTCTGATAAAGATGTTCTTGTCCACTGTAGTTCAAAGGAAAAGACTGGAGTGAGTTGAGAATGTTTAGCTTAAGAGGGAATTTTGTTGAGTAGAATAGCTTGAGAACTCCAAGTTAGTTGGCCCTGTAAGCGTGCGTCTTAGCAAAAAAACTAAACACCGGCTTAGGAAGAGAAGTGTTCTCAGTTCAAGCTTCAATTATCCAGATGTGCGTTCCTATACCGTGGAGACCTTGATACAAAACGGCGACCAAGGACGAGGCCTCGTTGACAAAACTAAACTTCACTTTCACAGCCATCGTCTAAAGTCTCAACTGGTGATACGATGCCTCGATGCAATAGGTAAATATACCTATGAGGGATGCAGCGTCGTCATATATTAGACACGCAGAAAGTGTTTAATTGGTGAAGAAGGAGAAATATATACAGCACAAAGTGAGCCAAAATACATTTGACAAAAGTAAAAAGAAAAACTGAAAAGTGAGGTATATAGGTATATTCATAAATCGGAGAGTGGCACAGAATACCCTCGACCCATAATCACCAACTCATGTGACAAATTTATATGTGGGACAGGTAGGTTGGAAAGTTGGCCATCCTTTCTAACCTACCTGTGATAATCATCTGGTCAGTGAGGGGTAGTGGACGATCATCGCCAGTACACCGGAAAATCCGACCCTTGCCCAACATTTGGCATAAACTCTCTCTTTCTAGTGGTGGAAGGTGTAAGTACTTAGACCAGCTTAAGAACAAACATTTGGCCACTGCTGCCGGCGTACATCTTAGCACAACGGCTAAACACCAGCTTAGAAAGGCAAAAGTTCTCAGTTCCAACCTCGTTGTTCCAGATGTGCCTCCTCCTTCTTCATTTATATCTTCCCCTGTAAACTAAGAGATCCTGAGAATATGATAAAAGGGAATGAAATATATTCGACAGAAAGTCTCAATTAATAAAAAAAAAATAACGTTTTTACGGTTAACGCTTTTACGGTTAAATAAACATTTTTACGGTTAACGTTTTTGCGGTTAAAAAAAAAACATTTTTACGGTTAAAGTATTTAAGTAATCAAGCCAATATACATACTGAATAGTGAAATACAAAATGTTTGTTTATCTGAAAATGTGAATACGCGATTTACAGTTGAAGTAATTAAAATTTTGTACGAAGATTTTGGGATGTATTCGCACAAAAAAGAATAAAAATGAGCTCCTCTCTAAGTCCTGAAGAGTTACGTTGGTTGGGAGGCTTGAGAAAAGCATAAACCTTTTGTTGTCGACTTCGGTCGAGCACCTCTCAAGGATTCCCATTCAAAGACATCATCAACACATCAACATGCAAACATGCAATCAACATACAAAACTCAATGTCCAATTGCAAATAACAAATGAAGTCTCAAATTAAAATAACTAAGTTTTATTGTCACTGTTTGTTTAACAGTTAAAATAAATAATTCAGAAATAACATATCTGGAAGAATTATACACAATAACAACTCAAGAAATTTCATGTAACTTTCAAAGTACCGTCTCGGTAATAAATGTTTCATTTCCGAATGCTAATTATATTTAATTTGCAAAAACCAGGTCAAAGGAAATTACGATAAGTCTCGAGGTCAATTAAGCCAATTTCTGAGTTTCAAGTTTAGTAAATGTCAATACAAGTCACTTCAAAGTTCAAATTTAAGTGACGGTGTCAATCCGAGTCCCTTTTTACGTTAAAGTTTCCTTTTTAGGCTTAAAAACATTTAGTTTTATTTATTTTCGAGTTACCTTCTTTAGAAATGCCCCAAGAAACTTTCAAGAGTCATTTTTCGACTCTTACCTCTAATTTAAGAGCTACTGTTTCCCAAACCGTGTGGTTGAATGTCTGAAATCAGTTTTATATTGCTTGTTGATGTCATTTCAGGTATAGCAACTCTTTTGTTGTCGTTTTCCCCTAGCTTTTGGTGATTTTGCAAGTTTGCCTGCGCTGCAGTTAATGGTATGACAAAAGAGTGGATTGTTTGTGGACTGGCTCAGTCCAGCAAAGCAGGTTTATAGCCGCTGTTAGCAGGGATTAGACGTCGTAGACGCTAGTCTCCTTGAGGGTTGAAAACAATCTTTATGTCTCGTCGACGAAGAAAAGTGTGTCCTTTCACACCATTATAGATAAGGGGTTTCCATAAACTTGAAAATCCCTGTGGAATGCTCGAAATTCTGGGTGATCCCAGATTATTAGTATAAACACTCTGCTTTTTTTGTCGTAATACCTTCAGTTCCCCTAAGAAGAAGTGTGCAATCACATCGAAACGTCGGAATCGAGAACTCCAAATGACGCGGCACTCTGACCCAGAAGTCTCTATGTGTGTTGATGAATTTGGCCGCGAAAGCCTTCGAAGTTTGTACCTAAGTAGTGTACCTGTTGTTCAAATAATAGGCGCCGCTTTTTGGTATGAAATCATTGGGGTGGAATATTGTGTTTTATATAGATGATTTTGTTGAGGACAAGGTAATAAATTTTCGAAAGTGGATAAGATTTCTGGGCTGCCTCTTCAAAAAATTTGGATTTCTACTTAATGAAAATCTTAGGATCCTTTATACCAGTTGTACTGACTTCGTAGCGCAAACATAATTTCTCTCTTGTTGGAGTCCGATATGTACCAGTCGTATTAAAGCGCCATCTCATGGTGATATTGCGAAATATTGCACGAGGTTTTTTTGCGTATTTTTTTTTAAATGCTAAACCAATGTTATATACATGTTAAATTATAAATGAACCGCGTATGTCTTCTTGAATTATCAGCATCATATCATTATAGATCGTGTGAAAAGTAATTTTTTGTGAAAATGAAAAGTGAAAGTTTGAAAGTTGAAAAGTGAAAGTTTTGTGAAAGTGAAAAGTGAAAGTTTTTTGTGAAAGGGAAAGTGAAAAGTAAGTTTTAACTAACAATACGCACTCTTGAAAGTGGGACCCGACGCCACAGACCCCCTCACTCCCTTGTGTGGTGTGTGTGCTCCACTGATCTGACCATCGCCAAAACTTTAAGTCACAAAATAATTACTCTAATACAATACTCATGTGGAAGGTGATTCTTAAAATGCTCTGAGAGCTTTAGCTTTTATGTAATAGCAAATTAAAAGCTAAAAGTATTTAGAGAACTTGAAATAATTGAACAATTTGTTGTAATTTGTTACTTTCTAGTTATACTCAAGTTATAGTAAATTCAAAGAAAAAGACGCTTGTTGTACAATGTTCAGAAATCAGATTTGATGTGGAACAGAAACAGCATGGAAAAACAAGCTAGTGATGACTTTTGAGAAAGATTTATTATTCGCTCCATCCATGTTTCTTGCATTTTTAAAGCTTGTTTGACTGGGAGGGTACCAGCTGCGGCCATAATGCTCACTGAGAAAGCAAAATATCTCACAAAACAGCGTCTGATCGGATGAATCACGGAGCTAGCTAACAACTAAGGTGTAAGACTAGTTTTTGACAAATATTTAAGCAAACCTAAATGGTTAATATGCTCCTGATACGGTGCTGTCATGTTTCATTGCAATTTAGTTTCTCTTTCGCTGATCCGGCAAAGAGGAATAACACATCGTGTATTTCTTACAGTTTGTATTCCTGTTTAACACTCTAAGGATGCATTCTACCTTAGAAAAAAAAAACAGAATTTCAGCTTACAAGTTGTTGCACACTTTTAGAAGAACGCAGCTGTATAATCAAACAAACAAACAAACCTATTACAACCAAAGAATGATTGTAAGAGCTTTGCGAAGCGGCGTTGCCAGTTGATGGTAGTCCCGAGTGTTATCTATCATCTCCCCAACTGGGAAGAACCACTAGTTATAATTCACTATATAGTCTACCATTTCCCCTTAATCCAAAGTTAGATGCCAGCGTTTCAGAAGTATTTAACCCCGTATTGGTACCTCCACTCTACTGGCCTGTGCTGATGCAATATTACTTTTTTCTCCGTTATCAAGCACCGTGATACCCTCGCTCTAAAGTGACAGCTAAACGTTCCGAGATTATTAAATTTTTTAATCCCTTCAACTGGTGCACCTTCAAGCCCTCATTCAGAATGTTTCGTTACTTCACATTTCTTACGGTGAAATGCATTGTCGCGCTCGTGATTACAGATGACTCTACTTACGATGTTATATGCATCGATGATTGACATGATGCCACTGCGGATTAATGTCGTGGTATCACTCACCAGGCTGATAGCCACGGTTGATTTAGATTATTGTAATCCACGTTGTCGAGTTGTATGAAAGTTTCACTGGTTGTCGTTTCAATGGAGTTTCGTATATCTTCATTATTCGGCTAATGTCTAATTTTCTAAATCAAATTTGTAATGTCAACCCACAAATGACTTTAATATAAGCTACACAGTTACCTCGTCGGCGTAGCTTAACCGGTAAAGCGATCACTCTAGAGGTGACAGATCCGTTGGTTCGAATCCCGGGGTCGACAAAAGTAAAGTTTTTCTTTACAAGTTTAATGATTTCATCACATTGGCAAGTCATGGTAATCACACAGAAACATTGTAAAAGCCATTATAGAAAAAATTATCATTGTATAAATGGATGAGATATGGAAAAGGTCTTTGTGGTCTTTTTCATTAGGTTCGATAATTTATACAAGAGCAGTATTCATCAGCCTTACTCTCGAAAAGAGTTTTACTGATGCGTTGTAGCCCGCACAGCCTGAGCCAGTGATGTCCCATTAGGCTTCCTCCATTTTCTCCAGCACCTTTTCTGTGTCCTTTCTGGTGCAGACATTGTAGATAACAATGAGATAGTCGTCAATAAATGAGAGAGGAAGGTAGTCGCAGTCAAGTACACAACCTTAGATTAGTGCTATATTATGTCAAGTACGCTCTATGTGCTGAAAGAGAAAATTTATGGCTAGGCCCTGATGAAGATCTAATCTCGAACGTATTCATATTGTGACCGATAACTGTGTAATCGCATTATGTGACCGCCGGTCGGACTGTATCACTTTTCCAAATTTGCTACTTGAATTACACAAGAAACTCTGCCTTTTAGAAGGAGGTTGTCCTCGACCGTCTTTCCTGGAATCAAGAGCAGAATATACCGTTATAGTATATGATAGACTCAGAGTCTAGTCTGATACTCAAGCAACAGGCTTGCTTGGAAAATCGAAAAATCAGGCACATGGTAGACTATTAAGAGAAAGGAAATAAAAATTCTTATTCACAATCTAATGATGATATAGTAGAACAATGTAAAAGAAAAAGTTACGTAATTTGTCAGAATTGTTGACCTAGGTTTCAGTGGCTTAGAGCCACCTTTCTCAAAACGATGAAACACACTGAATGAGGTTAACTCACACCGTGCGTTTGCGTCTTTGCGCTTCGGGTTGAGTACAACAGTGGTATTCTACTCCCCTAGCATGGTAAGACCTCTAGTGGCAACGAATGGTTTCCAAGCGTTTGACAAGGAAGGAAAAACGCCCGAATTGACTAAGTTATCCTTCTCACATAAATGCTTCCAAAAACTTTAGTTCTTGCGGTGACCTTGCCCTTTTTATAATTTTGGCATCTGAAAAGATGAAACGGTGATCCATATCCCAACAATGCTGTGCAATCGCAGCTCGCCAAACTTCCTAATTCTTTACAAAATTTTGGTGTTTACGAAGGCGAAACATGTGCTCCCGACAAATCTGCCCGACATAGGCCATTCCGCACTGACAAGAGACCCTATAGACTCCCCACGAGTTTTCTGAAGAAATAGGATCCTTCAAACCATTAAGACTCAATTTTCGGAAAGGGAAGAAAATTTACCCTAAAATCGGCTTTACGTAAAATTCGCCCAACTTTGAAGCTGATCGAGGGAAAAAAATGGAAGACAAATCGTTTGCTTGGGACAGTGAGTAATTAACCAGAGAGTGGATTGAATTTTGGGGCGGGTAAATTTGTGAAACGCGGAATCAATAATGTTTGGTTGGAAACCCCCTCTTCATGGCCAAGGGTTTTAAATAACTATGTCCTTCTTTCAGCAAAGCCTGATTCATGCAGATCTTGATTGCTCGAAACACGAAGGTCTTAAAAGCAGCGGTTTTTTTGTTTTTTTTTGTCCCAAAGAATGGCACGATCGGGCATGGGGTGGGAGTGATATTGGATTAGATTTACGAAAAACAAAAGTTTCAAACCTTGTAACAGTTTTTCGGATGTAAACATCTAAAAAGGGATGTATCCATCCTTTTCAATCTCCAGTGAAAATCGGATGTTCTATCAACGGAATTAATTTTGTGAAGCCTTCGTCACCAGTGAAAAGAACGAACACATCATCAACATACCTCACCCAGAAATCAAATTGAATTTCATGGGAAAGTCGTTCCTCGAAATAGCACATAAAAATATCTGATGGATTGGTGATAATGGATTACCCATTGCCAGACCATCGATTTGTTTGAAAATGTTGCACTGAAAAGTAAAAGTAGTTTGGTTTAGACATGTTTCCGTTAGAGAAACTAAGGTTTGGATTTCTATGGGAGAGAAATGGAACTCATATAGGCTGCGCCTTTGACAAATTATGGCTTCTTTTACAGGGACGTTAGTAAACAGAGACTGGACATCAAAGGATACCGTAGTACAATTGTTGTAAACCATTTCGTTGCCACGAGAGAGCGCAGCATGCTAAGAGAGCAGAATCCCTCTGTTGTACTCAACATGAAGCGGAAAACCGCAAGCACACGGTGTGAGTTACCCTCATTCAGTATGTTTCATCGTTTTGAGAAAGATGGCTCTAAGCCACTGAAACCTAGGTCAACAATTTTGACAAATTACATAACTTATGTTTTCACGTTGTTGTACATTATCGTCACATGGTAGACTATAGGAGTAGTATGCTTCCTATGATCGCTTGCTAACTGAGAGAAGCAAATGGCTGCCGAACTGCAGCAGTCCACAGGCCTTGATTCTAGGCATAAAGCAAAAACCGATTTATCGTAATAATTAAGCTATTTAGTTTAGCTGCCTAATTGCTACAAAATTTTATGTGATATCTTGCATTATCTTACACTCTTCTTAAAGGTGATGTAAGCAACTTTCAAAGTGAGAACCTTTGTGTAAACGAAATCCTATTTTGCATTGCAGGTATCCAGCAACATATCATAAGATATGAGGCAAAGTGTATACTTTGCAATTAATATTTGCAATAAGAAGGTAGATTTCACCACCAACAGACTTTTATGGTGCTATCGAGAGTTTGCAAAATTAAGAAAAAAAAAAGAGTGTTTGTGGAATAACAATTTTCGAGATTAAAACTAAGTGGTTTTCTTGAATCAAGGCTTAACTGCACCTTTCTGTTGTTTTGAGATGAAGAAAGCTCAGCGAAGTTTCACGTACTTATGTTAAAGAATACTCGGTTTTTAATGACGCCTCAATTATTGCGGTGTTTCTTTTTCTAACAGGTGTGTAGTTGTGCGACAGTTATGAGTCTGTTTTCTATTAGAAGAATGCGATTATTTTGTGCCATTGCTAATTGCCTTTAATTTCGTATTGAAAGAACAGCTATCAGAAGAACTTTTAATTTCATATGCTCTTAAAATATCAGAACGAGTAGAACATTCTTACGAACAAAAAGTAATCCATTTTTATCATATTTAACGTATTATTTAATCTTTTTTACTGGATGAATATTATTTCCTTTTGTTTTTATATTTTAATGTTGACTGCAACTTATTTAATTAATGAACACTCGCCTTAGCGGTTTGCATTTTAGATGTAAAGCTACATTTTGATTAAAGTAAATCGGTCTTGGACGAAGGTCTTTAGTAAATTTGAGCATTAAGACGAACAACAGACAGTTTGTACTAACGAATTTTTGTATGAGAATCAAATGTTTTTTATTTCAAAAACTAAAAACGTCTTTCATGAGCAATTATTGCCACAAATTTTCATGTTTTGGACACCCTTTGAGCTAGCCTAGGAATATATATTTTGTAAAGTGCTAAACTTTTCGGATACAAGTGGACAGACCGAGAGATGCTGGGTGATAGAGAGAACTCAAGGATTCAAACCCAAGACGTGGTGGATGTCTTACCTCTTATCCGAAATAACAATATCTTGGTCTAAATGTAGAAAATATCCTAAAAATGTTCAAATTCTGTAAAACATTCAGGACTGTACTCTTAAATTCTCAAAGCTAAAAGTTCCTTCTTGCAGCAAAATATCGAGACATTTATTGCATTCCATGTCAGTGTGGATTTTCACACATATCGCACAAACCCACAAACAACTCAAATTCCACATTAAGGAGTACGAGGCTTATGTCAGACAACCCCTTCAGGAGCTCAATTTTTTGATGAGTATGAGAGTGATGAGGTGTCCTCGAAGTGCCCGAGCCATTTAGTATTACGTCTTTATTTTGTGTTTAGTACAGCATGGTCTTCACAGGGCTTTCTGACAATAAGTTTCAACTAACCAAAAATTATGCCTGAAGACAGGAAGTTCACAAATTGCCAAACAAAAAAGCACTAAACTCTTCTAGGGATCAAGATCAAAGCTTCAACTTTTTGAAATATTAACAACACCTCCTTCCCTCTCCTTTAGACGTTTTGAGGCTTTCCATATTAAACTTTGAGTCCTTAGTAAATGATGTCAACTCAACACCGCTTTTTTTAATGGTTGGCAACAAGTTCGTCAACATAGAGAAAAGAAAACTGCTAAATATTTGCTATAAAACAGTTTCCCGTCGTGATTAAGTCGAGCCTGTGCTCGAGGAAACAGCTGTAGAGAATGTGTTAACAATAAATACTTGTGCTAGTAACGTCGTTGTGACTCCATGTTTCATATATGTATAGCTTGCTTCTTTTATCGCAGTGAGTTTCTTAAAAACTCATTGAAGGGGTAAGAATGAGGATTGTTAACAAAGAACCAATTCTGCTTGAAGCCTGTAATGCCCTGATTAGAAGCATCTGCTATTTGAGCGTGTGACGCGGGCATCACATCTGAAGTTAAATTAAAAGTCTGGACACGTTCTGTGTGAGAAAGTAAGTTTTTTGCTGCTCGAATGGATTTCGACTTACAAGAGCGTTTAACAGATATAATTTCAAAATATTTCCAAATCCAAATTCACAAGGGTTTCACCCAATGTAAGAAATAATCAATTCCAACGTAAATAACTAAATGAAATA
>JJRW01S0000101.1:376998-387036 GCA_001188405.1 Loxosceles reclusa
TCTGGTTTGTGGCCCATTGGTGTAGTGGTCAGCATATTCGGGTACCAACCGAAAGACCCAGGTTCAATTCCCGGATAGTCCAGAAATACATTTAGCATCTCGGAACGTATACGGCAGCTAAAAGACCTGGAAAAATTTCTTTCTATTCTTCGTTTAATTTCATTAATTTTTCCTTACAAACTCTATTGAAATAGGCCTCACTGCAACAAGGTTTCGTTTATTACATTATTTAGGTACTATCGTTTTATGTAATAAATTTGTGTAGTTAGTTTCGTAATAAAACAACAGCTTGAAGCTTTTGAATTGCGTTGCGCTTGTCAAGTAACTGTATCATTTAGAGAAATCGTTCTCAAAAGAAATACAAGTGATATTAATTTAGGTTTCAGCAAAATCGCCACCCGTCAGATTGAGACAAGTACCGAGAAAGAGCAAAATGCTTTGTCGTAAAGTTCGAGACATTCTCGGGAGAAATTATAAACAACTGAAAAGCTGACTCTTTTGGCTGATACCCAAGTAAGTAAGGCATACCGAAAGAAAGCCATTGAGAGAAAAAATAATGGAGGGCTCTTTCTCCGTTTTATTGATGTAGGCTATTTGAAATGGTCATTGCTTTCTGAGAAAACACAGCCAAAAGACAGCCTATTGAATTTCCACATAAGATTGTGTTTTACATATTTGTGCAGTACGAAGGTAGGGTGTGGGGGTATATATTGAAAAATTCATATTCGGATAATGATAAGCTGCAAAAGATTCAGCAAGAATAATGATGATAAACACATTATTAAGACTGATGAGTGAAGATACTATACGAACGCTAAAAGGAATTTCCTTCAGTCCTATAAGTTTAAGAACATAATGCAACCAAGATCGGGGTAGAATTGCAACACAAAGAGCTGAAAAATTATTGTACAGTGAATCTATACAAATTTACATACAATGAGAATCATCAGGACATGATTAACGAAAGACCGCTCTTTTATAAAAATATTTGTAACTTATGTTTGGGATGCCATACAATAATAGTCATAAATCTGTACTGAATAAAACCGCGATAAATAGAGCCTTTGTGTTGATTCCCCAAGTTGAAACATCTCTTTATTCCCTCCAAGGATCATATTGACTCTTCAGATGCGTATATTGAATGTTTAAACTGCACTCTGTGGCAAACAAAATCGACTACCACGACCAAGAATGAAAGAACCAATTGCGACAAAAACAGGTCCATTTATTAGAAATGTTGTGTTCGCAAAACGATTACAAATGCAGAGAAATCTGATGCAGGAGGTAGGGGTAACGGTGTGCCAACAGGGCGCAGGTCACTATAGCGTTTGCCCCCTCTGGCCCGGATTCATGCAGCGATCCGAGGTGTGAATGAGGCATAGAAGTCCTGCGTGGCAGATAGCGGGATGGCATACCAAATGGACTCCAACTGGTGGGTCAAAGTTTCCGCTTCCCAAGGTTGTTGTAGGCGCCGACCAATGATGCCTTGTGCTTCATTGGCGGGAGGTCCGGTGATTGGGACGGTCAAGGAAGCATGTCACAGCCACGTAGACATTCCCTAGGGAGGAGGTGTGCCGTGTGTTATTGGGTGTTATTTTGCTGCCAAAAAGCATGTCTTTGTATGCTGCCAAGGTATGAAAACAAAACAGGGCGTAACACGACCACTATGTACCGTTCTGCGGTCAGAGATAGTCACGGCGAATTACCAGGAAGTGCCCAGCCATCATTCGAAATGGCATCCCCACGCTAGAACACCACGCTGATGAGCCGTCTCGCTTTCGGCAGTAACATCGGGCGCTGGCTACGCCGTCTCCACACACACGTACTCGCTAGTCGTCGGGCCTCAAAATCGAGCCGCAATTCGTCGCTGAAGAAGATTCGCCGCCAATCCGACACTGCCCCCATCCAGCTCTTTCCCAGCTCCAAAGCCAACGCTGTCGTCGGTGCACTCGGGTCAGTGGTAGGCGACTCAAAGGGCAGTGAGCGTAGTTCTCACTTTAGCAGATGTCGATTTATGCCCTGGGTTGTCAGCCCAGTTCCTTTCATTCGCCAAATGACTGCGAGCGATGCCGTTGGTGCTGCAATGGTCATCAGTAGGATCGCTCGATCAACTTGCTGTGTCGTTGCTCTATGTCGTTCACTGCCGGCTGCTATCCTCACGCTGAAACCATTATCTCCAACATCGTGTAATAGCGGCGTCACTCCAATCCGCATGTGCCGCGATACGGCGGAACGACCATCCGACTCCCCTCAGTCCAATTGTGCGTCCTCTGTCTTCTGGAAGCATCTACCCGGTACGTTGCACGAACTCTTCTTTCTGGCATCAGTGTTGTCTCTGAACCTCACATGCTCCAATGCTGCATACAATTTTGATTGTATCGACAACCGCGCGTCTTGTGCTATTCATTTGCACCGTGGTCGTGTTATTCGTTCATTGGCTGCGAATTTCTAATAATTTGTTTGTCGCATCCCTGGCTGTTCGCATACGCCGTTTCATGCTAATCGGGCTGGTCCTTCTTGGTGTGTATTATGATTTGTTATGCAATGTGTTACAAAGAACGTTTTAGTCTACCGAAAGCTCTACGAGATATTTTTAAATTTTCTGTGTAAGAACCCTGAATGTTTTTATTTGTTATCGGATTCATATAGTACAAGAAATGTTCAAACATTAAATCATTAACGCCACTCTGCAAGGGTCTGCTTGACAGCTCCGGCAAGTTCAACATGAACTGAAAAGACTCTGCAGTTAAAGTAGAATTATGTGCACTAACAGTGACAGAAAATAAATCTTCAGAGCTTTCCAGGCTCTTAACACGACATAAACACTTAGCGCTTATTTTACAGTAATTAAATTTAACTCCAGTATGACAACAATTCAAGAAATAAAGTAAAAATATCCAACTTAATTAAAGAACTTAATTATAGCAAACTAGCTATAGAAATGAAAACAGAAGTAAAATCAAACAGCTTGTTTATTTTGATTAAAAAAAAAAAATACAAGAGAATAATCAAGTTCTTTCGTTACATGACTACACAGGCACATAAATTAATAGTGCAAACATCAATATAGAATTTATAAACAAGTACCACAATTTTAAAACTACTTTTTGTGCACTTTAAAGTATATGAATTTTTAACTCTTTTGTTTTGTTTTGAAATGTTAATTTTAAGTTTTACCAATATGGACCTTAATTGGCTTAATAATTTAAGTTTACTTATCTGATTTGTAGAACAAATCTTTATGTTGAACTTAGAACCTTAATCAGTGGTACTGCAAGAAGTAGAAGCTCCTTTAACACTATATTTGTCTAATTTACGACACTTGTAACGGCCCTAATTTAAGTGCTCACTTTACAAATTTTGATGTATTCGTCTCAGCTCGTCTCAGCAGCCTCACGACTGCTTCTTCTCCAAAGGAGAGAGAGAGAGAGAGAGATAGAGTGCTTTTCGAGCGAGACTTATCTGTATACCGCAATTTTGCCAATTATATTGACGTGGATATCTCTATCTCTGGATTCGTTGCTTTTTGTCTTGTGGAGGTGTATGAATGTTATGACTCGGGAAGTTGTTAACACGTTAAAAGAGGAGGAGGAAGTTGGAATCGTTACAACACCCAAACTACGCGCTGTCGGAAAAGCAAGAAGGTGGAGAAGAATAAATTTCTTGGTTTTAGCTTGTTATTTGATGCTAAATCGTTATGACCATTAATCCTCCTTTTGAAAAAATCAGAAAACTTCCTCTCGTATTAAAGGGAGAACTTTTGAAATTTTGTGATGTAATGAATTTAACCCAGTTCCCATACTAACATAATTTTTAACATGCTAGCGCAGCGCGAAAACACGGAATTAACATTATTTCTTGCTACCACTGAACCAAAATTCAGATTAGGTGAAGCGTCACAAGCCTACCTGACGAGAATCGAAGCATATAAGTACGAGCAAAGCGAAATACAAAGCCCTTTTTGGTTAACCCTCAGTGGTTATCAACTTTTTGGACAACGATTTATTTACGTCGGTTCTTTACACAGAGTTCTACATTAAGGAGGATACTTTTTGTCCGTACGTGAAAGATTGCTACCAGGCTAAAACGCCTTTAGAAATTTCCCAAGTCGTCAGTAAAAGCTCAAACCTTGAGCAAACGTCTTATAACTTCTCCCGTCTTCACAAAAGGAAGTGGCGAGAATAAAATTAAACATACACCAAAATTTGTGCATTTAATAAAAGTTTAGACACTTGACTGAAGTCATAAAATTGGATCAAGTTAGTTAAGTTTAATTTTATCAGTTAAGTAGAATTTTTGAATATTAAGAGACTAAGTATTTTAAAAGGCTAATTAGTGCCTAATTATTTGCTATTGAATTGCATATATTATTACAGTATTTGAATTATTATTTAGGTGCGAATTTAGCACAAAAGTTATTATTTACTTGTACTTGCTCGTTCCATGAAAAAAAATCTGAATTTCACTTAGCTAGTTGCTAAAGCTTAAGCTAAGCATTTTTTTGGAAAGTGTATACATTTTCTTGGGTTGTAAATTTTACGGGGAACATTTTGAAAGGCATATTATTGACTTTAGTATTATTGTTTAATTTAATTATGTCTGCTAAACGTAGTTGTTCTACGAAATCACGCAGAGCAGCAGACGCATTATTGTCTGACTCCGAGGGAGTTCAGACACAAGTTTTTGATATAATGTCTGAATCTCGTTCTCGCAGCGTTGGCTTAGCCGGGTCAAACAAGAAAGCCATTATACTGGAAAGGGGTAAAACAAGTTATGACATCAGTGTCTGTGAGAGTGTTATTCTTTACCCACAACACATACAAACGCGCTTCTTGCATGGCTAAAATAGTTACGAGGGTAGGGATGGCAAGTAGAGAGTCGTGAGTTTAAATCTCCGACTTTAAGTTCAGATCAGGATCTGCCTTCTTAACTTAGTAGGAGCGGAATGTGAAAATGTTTTCCCTCGTACTCTATGTAAGAATTGAAGATATTCTGACACAGCCAATATAGTTCAGTGTTTTGAGCAGAAATTAGACAGAGCTATAAGAAATTTGATAATTTTGCTAAATATCACGCACGGTATGTGAGGTTTCATCCACAGCACATAGACAGTAAGTTGCTTCTGCAGCTGTCGGCATAGCTCCATTGGGAGAGCGTTTGTTCCGGAACTGAGAGATACGAGACTCAAATCCAGGCGACTTGTTAAATATACCGTTTTGATTCTTTTATACTACTAGGAAAAGTGGCTCCTAATTTCTTATTCACGACATGAAATTAGCAGATTTTGTGCAATCTTGTTAATACAAATAGCATATTTTATTTACTCCGTTTTCAAAATTATTTATTGTAGTAACAGTGTCACACTTATATCTCTATTCGCATACAGCAAAAATTTCCGGAAAATTCCCTTCGTTTGCAAGGGGTATTGTTGTCTGAAAAATTACTTTTCCATAATCGTGGTGTCTTGTTACAGGGATAGCCTGTTTTTAGAGAAATATAATACTTACAACAAAGTGTGTTTCAAATGCCATATATTTTCTTGAACTTTGTAAAGTCAGCTCTTTGTCAGCAGCAAGATTCTGGCATTTATGACTCGCGAGTATCTGTTGTACCACTGAGCCATGCTGACAACATTACGACTTCCGAAATACCTATGTATGCCGTAGGGGTACAATTTCACAACTTGCCGTGAGTGTTTGGAATTTATTTATTCAAAATATTTCTTGATATGGGATATTTCTTGCATGATATGGGATTAGGAAATGTTTACTTCCTTCCATGGCCCTTTTGTGTTAATTTTCTTTGTCAGTGATTAGAACATCTTCTTTTATGTAGAAACAGCAAAACCAGAGAAATATCTCTTCATGAAGTGTAATGCCCACCCACAAAAGACTTAAAAAAAAATAAGCTTGGATAGACAAGAGTCGACGTAGCTTAACTGGTTAAAGCGGCTCTCCGGAGTAGAACGTTCCAGGTTCGATTCCTGGCGTCGACAATCAAGTAAAGAATTTCTTTACAAATGGCGCCCGAACAGGGACTCACACTAGTGGCCAAGGACCCAACCGTTAGGTCCACCACTCGAGGTCAGGTCGATATCCTGACCTCTCTTTCAAGTGGGGGAGGGTGTAATGCCCACCCACAAAAGACTTAAAAAAAAATAAGCTTGGATAGACAAGAGTCGACGTAGCTTAACTGGTTAAAGCGGCTCTCCGGAGTAGAACGTTCCAGGTTCGATTCCTGGCGTCGACAATCAAGTAAAGAATTTCTTTACAGAAGTTTGCAAAAGAGACGTATATCAGTAGCTGAAGTTAGGATATGAAATTTGTGTTGACCACGGGAAAATGTCTTATGCCCGCAGTGAAACGTACATCGGGTTGCATCGTACTTTTTTGATGTCTAAGCTTTTTATCGCAGCTGTTCTCTCTCCTTCTATAACAAAGAGTTCAAAAGTAAAAAGAAAATCTCTTCCGACAGTCTACGGTTGAAAGGTTGAATAGATATATAATATGACTCTGGTGGCCATGCCTAGATCCATCCCCCAATGATGGGGCAGATGAATGGTATGGTTTCATAGGTCATTGACTCCATGTTAGTGAACACCAGGTTTGTTGCCCCGTTAGGCGAGTTCATTGGTAGGCCGAATTCGCCACAGTACGTTCAAATGCAGGCAAACCTGGTCTACCCGACAGGTCCGTACTCTATCCTGGGTGCTGGAAAAGAGCGATGTCTGTCGGACCGTTGCGCTTTCGAAAGTCCTCTTACTTATTTCCATGAAGGTGAAGAAGCAAGTACTGACTTGATTCTTCATTACAACGGGGAGAGACTCGGAAGGAAAGTTTCAACACCCCTTATCATGTCACTTCTTTCCCCATCGAGCATGTAGCTGGTCGGTTCTTCAACCCTAACACTGAGGTGGTATTTTTCTACTAGCCCGAAGGCTTCCCACTGGTCAGTGTTCCTCCCAGGCCGAAGCCAATTTTGAACTCATTCGGCAAGTAGCCCCAGCCACGCCAAAAGGGTCATTCTGGCTACAGCCGATCTTGCAGACACTGGCCTTCCCTCCGAGACCGCAGTCTCAACTGCGATCCAGAAGCCGCTATAGACCTTAGCGACAAACCAGTTAAACTGTTGCTAAGGGTCAGATTATTTCCCCGTAGGAAAGAAAGAAAAGGATATGCACTACACAGATAAACATATACTCCTAATAAGGTTAGAACACCAAATAAATCTATGCCTCACACCCATATCGTTATGAGTGTTTCTATCATGCCGACACCCGCTCTAGCGGGGAAGGCACCATTCAGGAGCCTCTGTAAGTAAAATCCTCAACGGGGAAACGACCTGTCTGCATCTCTTCTTCCCTTTTCTGGTCTTTCCCCTTAGAAACTCAAGTTTTGTACCCCGGTAACATTCGGCTTAGTGTACTGGGCAGTTTCTTGGCTGCGTGACAGGTTGTGATCGACGTGGGCTATAAGCTTTCCAGCACCACTTCACACAAGACTCTCAAGACATCCACCTCAGGCGTCAAGTCGGTCATTTGCCTAGTTAGTTCGACCCAAAGCTAGTTCTCCCAAAGCCTCAAGGTTCTCCCAAAGCTAGTTCTGCCCAAACCTAAACCGCTACCGAGCTCACGACAGGGTCTTAACCTACCGCCTGTAACATCACGGGAGGCCATCCCACCTGTCTCATTTGGGCCACGGGGTTCACATCGCTTGTCAGATCGGTACGTACCCCGTCTTAGGCCACAACACCGTATAACAAACGCCCTTTGCCGAAGCCAGATCTTGAACATGTATCTGTCAGCTCCAAACTGACCGTTTTACCAAATGAACTATGACAACGGGCATCTGAGCAACTTATTATCTATCTATCTATATATATATGTTGTGAAGAGGAGGCTCGCATCTTCACCCTACGTAGTTGAGACAGATCAGGACACGGGCCTCACTTTTTGTGTGGACCCGAACGGCCAAGTGTCCATGATGTGTTAGACCGCCATTATAGAAAACGTCCTTTACCGACGCAAGAATTCGAACCTTTATCTCTCAGTTCTGGTGCTACAGCTTTCCCAATCAAGATATGCTTATGAGTATCTAAGCAGCTTATTATGAAAGTTTTTTGTAAGGGGATTCTCATATCCTCCCCCACGATGCGAGAGAGGTCAGTGCACAAGCCTGGCCTCGACTGGTGGACTCAACGACCAACCATGAGTTTGGGCGTCATTGCGTCAAAAGGTAAAAAGCCCTTTTCCGAAGACTGGACTTGAACCTGCATCTGTCAGCTCAGGAAAGACTGTTCTGCCAAATGAACTACGCCAACGGATATCTGGGCAGCTTATTGTTTATATGTACTGTGGGAAGACCTCAAAACAGGCATGTTTTGCCGTAGAGGTAGCGTCCAAATCCCAGCATGAGACATTTGGGCAGCTGAGAACAGACGACCTCATCACTGTACCGCATCAGCGTGAACGCAATAACACTGAATATCCGAGGACCACGTGGAGTCAATCCCGGACGTAAATAAGTCGGTCAATCACCTAGGTCAGGAACGACCAAGACCCGCCTTAGGCCCTCTAGACAGTCGTATACTAGAGTTGTTAGAAGAAACAAGAAACTCATTGAACAGTAGTATGTAGGTATGTCACAAGAGAAGAGTGTCTGGGATTTGGCATAATAATAAGTGAAACTAAAGTGAAAAGTCTATTGCAATTCATGCTCAGTATCAAACGTTCTTGTTGTTTGCACAAAGAAGACGATAACGATGTTGGTCTGTAAGTTTGCATTTTAGACGGATCATTTTCTGGCTATGAACGTGAGAGGACCAGTGTCGATTTGCTGTGGAGTAAGTCAGAAGTCTTATTAGAAGTCTTAGAAGTCTATATTCTGTTGGTGGTGTTTAATAGAGATTTCTGCTGTTGAATTGTAAATAAGGAAAGAAAAATAGAAAGGACGGAATGCTTTTCGTTTTCTTTAGCAACGGCTTTTCGGCAGTCCTCATTCCGCCAATAAATTCAAAATCGCTTTCCCATTAATATTAAAAGTGAGCTTTAGATGCATCATGCAAATTCTGAAGGGAGCCAAGAAAAACGACTGTTTAGGAGGTGAGTAGGTGAAATTAAAAATTTCATGGGATTGCTTGGAAAAAAGTATTTTAAAGTGTACAGATTGGGAAAATCCTGTGTAAGTCTTCATTCTGCACTGGATTCAAAAAAGCTGCAATTGAAGATGATGATTCCCTCACAAAAAGTTAATGATGTGGGATCAAAGTAAGCGTGTTCAGAAGTGGCATTCAAATGTGACCTACACACAGAAACTGTCGTCTCTTCCAAGAAAACCGTAATATTACCTTCCACAAAACTTAGAAAGTCTTTAATGAATGAAGTTAATGTCCACATAGTTTACCAGAATTATAGTCGCAAGGATAGTAATTGCGAAGATCAAAAAATATATTATATGCATTATGTACAAGAAAAATGGCCCTAAACACACCACTAAACGCTTTAGAAATTTTGTAAAAATATCATGAATTAATGAATGCAAGGGAAAGAGTCTCGGTAAAACTGGTCATTACGTTACTTCATCAAAAGTACAATGACCCAATATATCTGCTTTTAGCATACTTCGCCCTAAAGTAAATAGTGATTGCATCTCAACGTTTAAGTAAAAAGAGAAAAATTCTGGAATTCATATTTTTTGTACGTAATGAAAAGGAAAAAGTAAATGAATATCATTTACGTTTTTGCTTTTCATATGCAACATGAAAATACGAGGTGCCATAGATATTAAGAGAAACTTTTGTAACGGATGAATTTACCGGGCTAGCATTTAGAGCATGAGTTTCCGTTTCTGTATCATTAAAATCAGACTGACTTTTGTCAGCATTAACAACCGAACCCTTTAAACATGGAACTTCGCAAGTCCTTTTGTTTGCCATAACTTAAAGTCCAATAATACCAAAATAAATATACACTAAGTTTCAAGAAAAAATAATCAACTTTCAAAGTCTTAATTAAATTTACTACTCTAATTGAGAAGTCAG